>OMNZ01110738.1:8380-19315 GCA_900303255.1 Lesueurigobius sanzi
GCGTTTGAGCACCCGAATGAACTATAGGAGCTCTGTTGTCTGGGGGAATTATGCTCCTGGTATGGTCTCCCATGGCAGGTCCTAGGTGACGGGTCAGACCAAGAGCGGTTCAGAGGCTCCTTATGATGAGACCATCAAGGACTGTAACGTCCTGAGGTGAAGGAGCGTTGCAGGGCCGTCCTCCCGTGGACCCACCACCTGCAGGAGGAGCCATAAGGGACTGGTGCCGTATGATCCGGGCAGCCTTTACTGCTGCCCCCGCGTCCCGACAACGGATAAGCGGAAGAAAATGGATGGATTGGATTTTTTTTTTTTCAAGGGACTATACATGGGTTTCCAGTGATGTCACGCATAGTTGTGGTAGCCATTTTGTTGGCCGAATGCCATGGTCAGTGAGAATTCTAATGCTAACTGGCGTGCAATATTTGGTTGGTAAGGATGAAATCCAAAGGTTTTGGTTTTCTTTAAGTATCAGATCTGTTCTTCTGTCATTTTCAGATGTAGCATCTTGGGTTCAGTCAGTGCAGACCATAGATAAGACATAGAGACACATAGGCTGATACACTCTTGCACTAGTCAGCGGTAAACAAAATGGCCGCCCTGACCACGGAGTTCATGTGATGTATACCTGGTGTTTAACCTTTTTAGTCAAAATGTTAAAATTAGGTATTAAGCCGTCCTTCGGAGTCCATATGTAACGAAACAGGTAAACACCTTTTAGTCACATATTGACTATTTGGGTTGACCCTAAACATCAACAAATCATAATACACTGAAGACTTCACGCTCAGGCGTATTTTTTTTTCCACCAGTTATGTGGTAAAAAAGTAATGTTGCACTACAAAAAGAAAAAAAAAAGTCAAATATAGTGCCTTTAATTATATTTTTTTGCTATATTATTGAGCTTTCAAATAATCCTAAAATGATGGCGGCTTGTATGTTGGAGAGATTAGCTTTCCCTTTACATTCAGAGAAGTTGATTTAATTGCACAAATATGTTGCCTGTGAGTCATGTTTATCGTCTCACTTCTGCACTGCAAGATGTCTAAGCAAACCCCAACTGACACGAGCCTTAGACGCTGTCAGAGGGTTCTCGTAATGCGGAAAAATAGTACCAAAGCGCTGATTGAATAAGTGTGCAAACAACCCCGTTTCCCAGCGGCTGACCCACCGGGAGTCAAGGTACTGTAGACTCACAGAAAATGACAAGTCGCTTTATGAGTTAAGCCTCAATAGAGCAGGGGTTGGGCACTGAAGCAGGCTGGTGGATGATTACTATTCACGGTCGGAAAGCACAAGTTGGCAGAGACATGCTTGAAAAGGAATGTTTTTTTATTTTTATTTGAGAGATTCTTAGTTTGACTTGGCCAGCTATGGGGTGAACATCATCCAAAATATGAAGATGGATCCCAGTTTGCATTACTAACCAAGATAATGGCCCGAAATCTGGAGATGGGGTCAGTCACCAACAAAAAGAGTTACTGAACTGGCTTTAGCGTTTGGGTTTCCAACCTTTTACACTGAGCTTCTTTTACACAACAAAAAAGAGGAGATTACTCAGAGGGTTAGTAGCCAAGATGTTATTACAAAGAAATTTACTTGTAACAACTATGAGTATGTGCAGATTGTGTCCAATATGTTCATACCGATTAGCAAATGCAAAATGTGACTCATCAAGTGCATGTAAAAAGTCTTTGGTGAGCAAGCTAGGAAGGACTGGAGTGCAACTGGTACCTCCCAAGCTACTGGTTCGAGAGCTTGTTGAAACAATGCCACGGCGAATGCGTACGCGTCAATACTAGGCCAATCGACATGACGCAAAAACTGGCACAAAGTTCTAGATCTTCTCTGTCCGCACAAATGGACTAAGTTCTGTTCATTTTCTCATTGCAGTCTCTCAAAGTAGTGACAATGTTTAAAAACCTTAGTGTGATTTTGGTCAATTGAAAGGAGTTCCAGCCAAAAGATGAAGATGCCAGATTTGGACCTAATCGTTCAAAAATAATTATCTGGATAAATATTTGTAGATTTGCAGATTTTGGAGATCTCTCCCATATCGGGCCCTCCCGCATCTGAGGAAACTAGATCATCACATTCTAGATTGTGAATGCGACGTAAAGCCTGGCAGATTCAGGCAGTCAACTTACCTCATCCTTTGGCCACAACCTACATCTGACACAGCATTCATTCAAATCCAGGCGGAGATTTCTTTTGACCAAGCGTTCGTGTATTCCCTCCGTGATTTGTAGCTGTACTCATGCAGGAACATAGGAAGACGAACCAACCCCATGATGAATATTCACAATATCCATGTTTTTCCCTTCTCCGGAACATTCAGCTGTCAATCAAACGGCACACTCCCAGGTTGGAGCTGTCAGGCCCGCTCTCTGCGCCGCTCTTTATCACCGACACAACCCACAATGACAGGCGTACGGGGAATATGCATCAGCCCGCATTAGAGAGACACTCCGGCGCTAGCATCGAGGAGTGCAAGTCACTCACAGAGGACGAATGACAAATGCCTATAACCATCAATCAGCCCTGCACAAGACACCGGGTAAGAATAGCAGCAGATACAGAGGTTACGCTAGTTGGCGTCAACGTGATGGGTGGAACCATCGCGGGAAAGAGTCCGGAGGCAGCGGGAGCCGATGAGAAGTTTCAGAGAAGTGAAGTCATTTGAATACGATGAATCGGTTGTAGGTTTGCTGTGATGATTGATGAATAAATAATGAGAAGACAGAAGAGGAATTTGTTATTGAACTGTGCTATAGGCGAGATATAAGGCGAGACACGACACGTGGAAACATAGATTTACATAGATGTCCCATGCAGTGGCCATTTTTGAGATTTTTCAAAAATTGTAAAATCCCAAAATGGGGAAACAAAAAGGTGTATGTGGTAGCCCAGAGCTAGAACTACTATTATAAATAATATTGGGATCCCTGAGTCATATGACGCCAAAGTTATGTAAAAAAAAAAATGTAAAAAAAAATGTATATAGCCTATTAAACAATGGTTATAAAATATAATACAATAATTAATTAGTGATATAAAATACACCTGCACATTACTTTTGGTCTGTTGTCCCATATTAGTATTTATTTTTATCAGTTTTAAAAGTATTTTTTCGATTTTTAAAAAAAGAGATATACATTTTTTAAACCAATGCGATTACCAAGATAGTAATTCATTGACGGCCCCTAAATTTGAACGACCAGGTTTGACAGCGGCACATTCAGCGTGTTCCTCCCAAACCCTGACTGAGCAGGTGGGACGCAGTTAAAGGAAGGTCCCGCTGTAGGTGCTGGAGCTGAATATCCAACGTCCAACGTGAAACTTAAGGCCCAGTCCCATTTCTCTCACTTGCTACGAGTTCCCTCCAAAGTAAAGTTCCCTCAATGAGGGAAGTGCAAGTGAACATTTTCCCCTAAGAAATGGGACACCACTAGTATGCAAATTAGCTTAGCGAACGTGTTTCTCACGTCACACGCAACATCGACGTGTCTGATTTTAGCCCAATACAGGGCGGTATTACACATTGCCTGTAAACTGCAGTAACACCAGACAGAAGAAGTACTATTTTCATTCATGTTTGAAATTTATTCACAAACGTGGTAAAATAGCGATTTTCAAACTATCACTTAACAGTCCATTGAATATAAATCTAACTAACACATTCCAACACATTTCATTTTTACAGGCTTCTTTGCAAATATATACTTGTGTTAATTGTTGTTTCCACCGGTAGCTGCCATTTTATTACAGAAAATTGTCGCTGGCTGAGTTTGCAAGGCATTATGGGAAACTCCCTTGGGCCCAAATCTGGTCCAGAGGAAGAGGCACTTCCCCTTGCTCCCTAAAGTATTGGGACACCCTACCCTCTCACGTGCATGAGCAAAATCTAGGGGAAGGGCTCAAATCTAGGGCTAGGGTTTAAATTGGGACAGGCCTTCACTACGGCACATTGTAAACATTTGAGCACAACTGTATATAAACCGGTAGGCCATCCAGCCTCATTCGCAGGAACAATTCCACATTGTGAGAGAAATCAAGATGGCGCATGTTCCCGCTCCGCCCACGCAGTTGGGCAGAGCAACAACAAGCCTACGGAGACTAGTACTCCAGGTCTATTTTTGACAAGGGAACATTGCGACAGTGGCGCAGATGGTAGAGCGGGTCGTCTTATGATCGAGAGGTCGGGGGTTCGAATCCCGGCTCCTGCAGCTGCAGACTGTCGTTGTGTCCTTGGGCAAGACACTTCACCCACAGCCCGTATGAATGTAGTGAGAGAGTGAATGTGTGGTGGTGGTCGGAAGGGCCGATGGCGCAAATTGGCAGCCTCGCTTCTGTCAGTCTACCCCTGGGCAGCTGTGGCTACAACAGTAGCTCACCACCACCAAGTGTGGAGTGAAAGAATAATGCCATGTAAAGCGTCTTTGAGTGTCCAAAAAAGCGCTATATAAAACCGATGCATTATTATTATTATTATAACATGGTTACAGCTCAAAAAAGTTGATTTTGCACGAAAAGTCTCCTTTTAATCATATCAAGACATTTCTTCCATTTCAAATCGAAACTATAGCCCTTTTTGAAAGAGTTTCATTGCAAGTGTGTCGCATTGCACCCCACACGTGTAACTGCGAACTTTTGATCTAAAGAGGTGGAAAGTGCTCCTTGTTTTTCCGCTTTCCGGCAGCATCAACGACCGCCTCTCACTGCGCAGCGGTAAACACATTGACATCTTTCACCACGCATCTACATTTTGCCGCTTCACAGCAATGTAAAGCCCTAACCCCGGTGCACGCGGCTGATGTATACGCGCACCTTTCATGCCATCGCTCAGTTCTCCAAAGCACCTCTGATGTCGTGGCTGCTACTTCTGGGCTGCCGGTATGAGCGTTTGAAAAAGTGCACGTTCAAAGAGGCAAGAATGCTGCCGAGGCACATAGGAGACTGTGTCAGTAAAAAGTAAAGCAGACTCGAAGGGATATGATGAAAATTTATCGAGACAAATCAGTGCATTTATGTAGAGTGGCAGGTTTTAGATGTAGCTCAAAGGGAAAGTCTCTAAATATGAGCATACTTGGATGAGACTTGGCTAGCATTGGGTATACAGCATATTCATTGCTCAGTGATGTACAGTACGGGCTGAGCAATGACATTCGATGGGGAGACTCTGCATGCATTTCTTTTTTTTTCCAATTCCCAGGTTTTTAGCCAGTTCACTGTCTTAACATACTATACATTCACCAGCAGGAAACAAATAAATTAATCTGTATAATAAGGAGTGGAATGATTGACCTGATTCAACGTTTCTCCATAGAATTATGTGGGAAATTGTAACTTCAATGACATGCATTTTTGTCAAATTATGTCATCAACATGACCAACTCTGAGGGAGATTGCAAGAAGTGAGCAATCAAAACTGTCAGGTATGCAGAAAAACCTAAACCTAAACTGGTCTGATCAAAAAGAAAATATTTATACAGTTTACCAAGTTAACAAACTTTTTTGGACGATGTAAACAACATCTCCACTTATATTTTCCATCCCTCCATATTTTGAAGGTTTGTTGAGAAGGATTTTTTCTATGTTTAATCCCTAGCCTGATGTAACCTGACATGTGCCAGATTGATATGCGTAGCTCTCTGATTTGAATTCTACATTTTATCAATCTGGGGTGGCTCTCGTTCAATCCGCTCACGAAAGGGAGGGACTGTTACGCAAAACTTCAAGAACCCTTTAGTACCCGCCTGCCGTACTTTTGCCGAATCCAGTTGAGAGAAAAGCACAAGTCTCTGTGCTCCCTTTTCAAAGCAGAAGTAGTAGGCATTTCAGCTAAAACAGTCAATTGCAGCATCAAAAAGTAAGTCCTTAGACGTAGCCATGTTTGGTATCCTTCGCCATTTGGTGCGATGACTCGCTTTAAACCCCAACGCATTGGTCCCGCAAATAGCTGAGACGTAAGTGATTGGACTCTTTGAAGATGTATTTTCCCGAGTTTGTTCAAATCAGAGGAAGACTAATTACAATGAACCAGGACTAAACAAGGACAAAACCAGGTCTAAACCAGGTCAGAACCAGCACCAAAGCTGGACTGATCCAGACTCAGTGCAGTGGGGAGTAAACAGGAGAACCATATTCTGCAATGTGTACATTGTAACAACAGGCATATGTCCTTTTTAGGGGCTAAAATGTATTTTATTAGAATAAAATTAAACATCAGATAATAATTAATTGCACTCTATTCAAAGCACTGCTTGATTATTATTATTTTAAAGAAACAATTATTCCTATATAACCGTAAATTGACTCATATGTTTCAGACCTTTGCTTGCTCCCTCAGTAAACTACAGCAAAAGTTTCAAACTGAGATATACTGTATGTACTGTATATATTTCCCTACTCACCATCTCTAACATCTGCTTTTAAATCAGAATCCATCATACCTTCATAAGTGTCTCGAGGGAGCGCTAGTTTTTCATATACAAAATGTAATTGCTGTGTCTGTGTTTACACCTGGACTAATAAAAAGAACTGTAAATGCTACATTAAACACATCTGAGCACATTGAAAGAAACAAAATGGGCTCCTTTTTGTGCAAATAACGCTAACACGCATCACTGCCATCTTATAAATGTGTGGGGCGACTGATGTTAATAAATATCAATGAATTACGAATCGCTGATCTATTTAAACTAACTTTAACTCACTGCAGTATCCTTTATCACACTAGAGGTAAACGTAAGCCAGCTTGAATAGTCAGTGAATATAACTGTAAATGTGAGTAAAACCAAATGTAGATTTCATGTATCCATAGGCTCTGTGCATGGGATGTTACACAAGCGATCATGATGTCGTCACTAATCCGTGGCAGATCTGGGATTTAATCAAACAGTGCTACATGCCTCGATGCATCAGCTGTTTGCCAACCACCAAAACATCCAGTGAAACTCATGGAATGGCGTGTGTTTGGATGGGTTTGGCTGAAACCACCTGCAGGCGAGCGGTGCATGTCGGTCACATTAATGTCCAAGATGCCTCTGACTTGCTCTGATGCAATCTGTGCGCCAAGAGAGAGGCTGCTTTATGCCAAAACCCAAAAATACCCAACACAGCCCCAATCTAACCAGTCTGTAACCACTCTGCCACAGTGCTACTGTTTGGAACAATATAAAACTGCTCAGATACTGTAGGAATCTTCATGCAAATATGTATCTACTAAGTCTCTATATGACTTATCCTCAAAGTGAAAGCATGCACTTTACCACGCAGCTGCAGCTAAGTCTCGCCTACTCTAAATCGTCTCATCTTGAGTAGCGTTCTGTACCGACTCTCCTAATCCATTTAGATAAAAAACTTGTTTCCTTCAACGGGATTATAGCCTCAGGCAGGTTTGTGCCTTTTGTTTGTGCCCAAAACTCATTCCAATCTGCCTGAACAAGACAATGGGAACTGTAGGAAATGACTTTTTCAATACTGTGGAGTTATGGTCTGTGCACAATAGGGGGAAGATTGCAGTTGCATACACAAAATGTTAAAATGAAGAAACAAACTTTTTATTTCTTTATGATTAAAAGCAAAATAATATCTAATTGCTGCAGATTATTGGATCTAAAGTTGACCTGAGTTTCAATAGTTCTAATATTCAAAAAGACAAAAAGTAACCAGTGAGCAGGTCGACATGTTGCCAATTCAAGATGTCCTCAGAATTCTATAGCCCGTGTCCCTCAAACTTAGCAAATTATGATCTAAAATGGCTGCTGCCATCGTCACTTAAGTGCCATTAAAGCCTGGGGTCTCCAACCTTTTTTACATGGACTTTCTGTGTGGAGTCTGCATGTTCTCCCCATGTCTGCTCCGGTTTCCTCCTGGTGCTCCGGTTTCCCCTACCACTAAAAAACATGTACAATAGATCAGGATGAATGAGTGTGTTTGTGTGTAGGAGTGTGGGACAACGGATGGAAATTATCCCAAGAGTGGTGTGTTTACATGCATGTGTCTCATGTGTGTTCATTAACATGCACTGTCCCAACCATACCGCCTTTGCTCTGCCCGATCCCGGCAGACTTCAGAAGCTAACCAGGGTATAGGACAGGGGTCTCCAACCTTTTTTTTACCTTGCGAGCTACTTTTGCGTAACAAAAATGTCAGTGAGCTACTTATATTTCTTTGTCGTGCTACTTGGAAAGGGCTGGTGAGCTACTGGAGGCTCCAGAGCTACTGGTTGGAGATCCCTGGTATAGGGTAGCCTGGCCAGCCATACGCTCCTCCTTTCTGCTCAAAAGAAGAATCGTCTGTTGTTAAATGTAATGTTTTTGCACACCTTAAGCCGCCATGTTAGTCGGACCATGCCTTTCTCTGATTGGTTAATCGACCTGTCAATCACGCCCTTCTGAACTTACAGAGAGTACGCTCACACTGCAAAAACAAATATCTTTATAATTAAGTAATATTGAAATGAGTTAAATTTTCTTGAAATAAATACATTTGTCCCTGGTTTGAGAAACTAATTTCAAGATACTTGTCCATGGGGCAAGTTTTTTACACTTGAATTAGGCAAAACACCAATAACAATCTTATTTCAAGTTATTTTTGTTCAATTTTGAGTGTGTTGAAGCTGTTTTTCTTAGTTTGAGTGTAAAAATCTTGCCCCATGGACAAGCATCTTGAAATTAGTTTCTCAAACCAAGGACAAATGTACTTCTTTCAGGAAAATGTAACTAATTTCTAGATTACTTAACTTACTGAGATGTGACTTTTTGCAGTGCATGACTACATGCCTTGTAAAGTGTGTAGTCTGGCCAGGCAAGGTATTGGGCCTATTCAGTACTTGGATGGGAGACTGCCGGGAAAGACCAGGAAGCTTGAGTGAATGTAGTGTGTGAGTGAGTGTTGGTGGTGGTCAGAGGGGCCAATGGCGCAGATTGGCAGCCTCGCGTCCATCAGTCTACCCCTGGGCAGCTGTGGCCCAGTAGCTTGCCATAACCAAGTATGAAGTGAATGAATAATGCCATTTGTCCAGAAAAGAGCTATATAAAACCAATGCATTATTATTATTATTATTAATAAACAATAAATAACAACTTTCACCTAAATGTTTTGTTCAGAACAAAAAAAGATGCATCTATATTTTGACTCATCAAGCAATTATGTAGAAATGTAGAAAGCCTTTGGCGAGCTTCTTAGAGAGGGCTGGCGAGCTACCAATAGCTCCCCAGCTACATCTTCCCTTGATGCCAAATGTATCCATTACGCCAAAATGTGTTCCTCTGATGTTCTTAAGTGTGGATCACACCATACTTTGTCTATTGTTGAGTGAAACAGACCCTACAGTCAGCGTTTTCATCACTGGCCCAACATCAGTTGTGTTTGATTCAATTAGTAACTTTCACAGTAGAAACTTTTCAACAGCTAAATACTAAAGACTTGCACTGCACTTTTAACAGAATAGCCTCATTTCACATCAAAGTGTTAAAAAATAGTCTGCAACGTTAGAACAACTTCACATGAGATTTATTTTAAGGGTTGGGGGCGAAATTGCACTTTCTCCTTCCATTTGCTGTTTCAAGCTCGGCATTTGATCGGTCTTTGAAGGCGTACAAGCTGTGCTAAAAGCTATAGCGGGTATAGATCATTTTTACTGCCATCACAATAGCATTAACTGCAGCCCTATAGCTCCGAAGTCTGTTTCCATTTTGTCACCTTTCCCACAGCTATCAGCTTTTTCTTTTCTTTTTTAATACCGTACCTGCCAGCACCTCCGTCCCACATTTGATTTGCTGTAGTGGAAATTACAGAAACTTACTGTTGGCATCATCGGTAAAATGGTACAGCCTTATGGGAAACTGTAGATTGTACACTATGCTAAACTGGCTTTTGTGGGATTTTTCCTACATTATATTGTTGATCCTCATCATTTTGTGTTCTCTCTATGTTTGAGTAATCCTGCATAATTAGGTTGTCTGCCTCCCTATCTTGTGATGTCATCAAGTGGCAATCCAGGAAGTCTCGCACTGTGTTTGTAAGTCTCTTCCTGATCAATCCAGCGCTCAAATTGCCTTCAATACGATCCATTTCTGTGGAACTGGAAGCTATTGTTTGTTTAAATGGATTCTGACCGTAGTACAGTGGTAGTGCCAGGCTGATTGCATGATCACTGTAGCAATACTGGTTTGGTTTGTATAATCATTTGAGAATTTTTTTGTTTTTGTTTTTTGTTTTTCCACCAAAATTTACAATTATTCGTTGCTGAAAGCTCAAAGGGAGTAGGCTGAAGCAAGAAAGCTGATATGCGCCTACCCTGTTCAAAGTTATTTACATCCCATAACCTTGCGCTGTAAGATGAATTGTCGCGAGATCTGAATTTTCAGTCTCACAACAAATCCATCTTGAAAGGCGGCAGCTGATAGGTGCGTCTCGTCACAACCAGTGGTTCGGACCAATGACAGGCTGCTGTGTAGCTTGGGGCGGGATATGTAGGTATGACGACAGTCAGCTACGGCAAAAACAAACATGGCTGCCTCAGAGGACATCGTAGATGCCGCAATTGACTCTATGTCAGCTGAAATACCGACCAATTCTTGTTGAAAAAAAAGAGCGAGGGGAAGAGCAAAGAGAAAGTGCTTTGTGCGTTTGTAGATGAAAAAGATGTTTGTGCTTTCCCTCCCATCTACATTTCCTGCTGCAGGTGATACGTCACATGACTTGCTGCTGTGATTGGCTAAAACCGTATTTAGGAAGGCGTGTACTAACTGGGGCCCAATCAGCTCAAAGTATTGTACTGATTGTCCCTCCTTTTCACAGACAGTTTGCACGGGAGTCTTTCCAGATTGATAACCTGTAGAACTCAATTTACAGTGCTACATCAAACTGGCTTCTGCCAGGTTAATTATCCTCAGCACTGTCATAGTAAAGCAATTGTCACTAATT
>OMNZ01110739.1:0-16726 GCA_900303255.1 Lesueurigobius sanzi
ATACTTATCCGATTACTTGATTAATCGATGTAAATAATCGATAGATGAATCAATTACTAAAATAATCGATAGTTGCAGCCCTAATATACATTATCAGAAAAAATAACTTGGTGACTTACAGACAGAATAATGACGTATACATATTTCACATTTTATACATGCTTGAGGTAATCACTCATCAATTCTTCTAAATCCGGTTAAAGAAGTACACAGTTTAAATTCATCATTTAGTCCATTCCATAACTTAACACCCTCAACTGAAACACATCTGGACTTCACATTGGTGCTTACTTTAATATTTTCAAATACAAATAGACCTCTTAGGATAGCATTGAGGGTTTATGCAGCAAAAATTTGGAACAGTCTCCCAGAGGAACTGAGACATAACCTGGCAAGAGCCAGATAGACATTGTGTAGCACTCGTAGTTGAGTTCTCCACAATATCAATCTGGGACCGCTCCAAACGAATCCGTTCGGAGTTTCGCTCGTAGTTGTTTGTTAGATAGCGGCTCTGAGCTGTACATCATAATGTCGTCGAGTGGTTTTTGCGTTTTTTTGTAGCACGAGTTTACAGGATGAAGGCACCTTAACCCACACTACCTTATTTTCGAAACAAATGTTTGTTTTGCTCGGCACCTGCTGCTTTCGTCGCTCCGTCCCACTGGTGGGCCTGGCTCAAACACTTTAGCGGCTCGGGGCAAGATGGATTCTTGTGTGTTTGTGAAATCACAAATTCCGCGAGAATTCAGCTTGCAGGCAAGGTTAACTGAGACAGGCCTCAACCCTGAATATGTTCAAGTCCGGTCTGAAAACAACATTGTTTACTGTTGCATATGGAAATTGAAAGTATTTTAACCTGATTTTAAATCTGTTTTTATTCTGTTTTATTAATAGCTTGGAGCTTTTTTTAACTGTTTTTTGCATCGTGTTTTTTATTATGCTGAGTGCTTTTATTGTTGTGAGGCACATTGAGTTGTCTTTGACATGAAATGTGCCATACAAATAAAGTTATTATTATTATTATTATTAATATGGAATTGTTTAAAAAAAAAACATCATGGCGGCGCTCCAAATGCTAGCATGAATTTGCCTCATTAGCCTGCACTGGAAACAATGGGGAAAGTCACGTGGGCTATGTCCATGTATCCACGGTCTATGGTCGGGACCCAAAAGTGGGTGGTGAGTTTAGTGAGTTGTGAACATAGAGTGTAGATAATAATGGAGGTACAATTGGCTAGTTCTCCGTGAAGCCCGTTAGCATACGGGGGCAATATTTACAGTATATTACAGATTATTTTTTGGGTCACGGCTTGTCATTACAGATTGATGGTGGGTCCTGGCGCCAAATCATTTGAGAACCACTGCTCAAGGGTGACCACCTGTCCCTCTTTTGTTTGCAATGCACCATTTCGACCTTTGTCCCCGCCCCACCTATGAATGTCCCACTTTTTCAATAAAGTTAGCATAGACAGTGATAAATTATCCACCAGTGTTATTAAACGAATTGTGCCAAAATGAAAGCCTTAAATGTCACTGAAATTTACAAAAAGAAGAAAGTTTGTTGACCTCAAACTGATTTAGTTGGGGGTCCCTGATCTGCAGGAAACATAATGTAGATGGAGCAGAACTGAAAGCACCTCCTGAGGGACCAACAGTCTCTGGATTAATAAATCCTTTGTCTTCTTTGTCTGGCTACGCAAACAAACCAGAAGATCAGTGACCCAGCGCTCCCCGGTCATTTGAGATGTTTTCACCTTCAGCCAAAAACCACATGGCGTTTAGTCAATGGTTAAGATGCCTAATTAGTCTTTATACTACTATTCGTCGTGGAAATTATGATAAATGAAAGTCAAGTTCTTCAGGGTGAAAACTGACAACCAAAAATTTACAAAAGTTGTTTCATGTTATTTTTTTGCTCTGGTTTATTCACCTTTTAGGCTACAGCCGTCTAGCATCCATAACTATAAGTGACATCACACTCTGTCACTAGGACCGCGAAGTTTAGCCTGGACTCTCTTTTTAGCTCTAAAAAACTGTGCGACCGACCCCGCCCCGCTCTCCCCTACCAGTCTGTCTCCAGTCCAGGCCCGGATCTAGAGGGGTGCAAAAGGGTGCATTGCAACGTCATTTTAAAAGGTTTGCACCCTCAGTTTTAGCGGCATCACAATGTATGTTAATGGCAAGCGTGTCTATTTGCACCCCTATGAAACACAAATGCACCCTCAGTCACTGTGTTCTGGAGCCGGTGCTGCTCCAGTCTGCTTTAAATCAAAACGTCTTGTTGTTCATCTTTTATGCCATGAATAAAAAATACTAAAAGTTTAGTCCAAAGCACATTCAACTGCATAATTTGTTAAGATTTTCAGTATTTTTATCTGTTTTATTTTGTCCAATTTGTCAAAATATTCAAATTTTACTCCATTCTCATGCTTAATCTAATGTTTCCAGATTTCTAGAAAAGTAATACTTAAGTTTCTTATGTCTTAGAGTTCGATATTGATCATCATAAGACTTTCAAAAACTATCCACAAATTACTTTTCTGGCAAGGCTCAACAATGCAGCCCACTGATAAGTTCAAGGGTTATGCAACATTCATCGAGCCACAAAACAAAGAGCTTATTAAATGGAAATATTTACAGGATTAGTATAAAACTTTCAGAGTCTCAGACCAACTCCAAAACCTTTCAAACTTCTTATGACTCATCCTTTCGCGTGATGTGGACTTTTCCTCAAAGTTTAGAAAGGAATAATATAGTAATAAACATCAATCCATGATTTAGACTTTTCATACTTGCAGCAAACAAACTTAACCTCCTTGGCTGAGAGAAAATATTTATTAACCCTGTTTAAATGTTTTATAGACGAAAACCAAACAAAGAAGACCCTTTAGTTCAAATAACAGTCTTGTTTTGATGATAAAACACTGCGATGTGCACTGAACTGAACGCCGTGAAGGATCGACAGGAACACGGAGGCCACAAACAAACTCGCCTCTTTCCCTGACCCCCAGCGCTGCGTAGACGTACACGAAAAGGGCCGCGACCCACGTGTTAAACAGCTGTCTGAATGTGTTTGCGGGGCTGGGGCTGCATGTAAGAGAGCTTCCCCTTTCTCTTTTCCCTGCCTCTCATACATCAAGCACTATACGCACGCAAAGGCACAAATTGATAGGTAGAATGTGCTTTAGGGATTATGCCATTTGATGCGTGACACAAACCCGCGGTGCTATGACTGCGACACCAAAACAGGTACTTGCCTTCTGCCTGTCACACATGATGCGCTGCGTATAATGGGATGTGTTTAAGGAGACGGGAGGAAGGAAGGAGTGGGGATGTGGAGTGGAAAGACTGAGCTGATTCAACTTTATACAGTGCTTTATACATACTCAACAACACAAGATGCAACATAACGTGGCTGTACATGAGCGACACGCGATGACATGATTGAAGTGCGCCATTTTAGGCAAATAGGCTGTAGCAAGAAGTACCGCAAGAACATACGGAAGTTCAATCAGTGGGATATTTGAGATAGAAACGTTTTACGAAAAAGCAGATGATTTTGTGAATAAATTATGACAAGAGAGACATTATGAATTACCAGAGTCTTTGTTCTGTCTTTAAATTATCAATATTTTACTTGGCTTTTGATATGCATGCATTGTAAACCGTGCATCCATTTCATGAACTTGCAGGTTTTTGTTACTGTTGTTAGCATTACTGTGATCCACAAAAGTGCTTATAAACTCATCCCTGTGACAATTTGGGATGCTAGAAATGTGTTTGAAAAGTAAGGAATTACTTTGGACCACAACCAGGGCCGTGGACAGGGGGGGACAAGCAGGAAAGTTGGTGGGGAGGCCATTTTGTGTTGATAACAGGGGAGGGGGCTCCATGAGACCGTCTTGTCCAGGCCCCAGAAAGTCTGTTGACGGCCCTGACCACAACTAATAATTTAACTTATTCTCTCAGTATGAGAAAAATCAGATACAAAGGATCTTTAAACATACAACTGGCCAATTTTTCAGACAATTCTTTCTACACTTCAATGTTTTCACTTGAGATTCATGAACTGTAGTGAAAAAGACTACAGTGAAGCTATGCCTATAATGCAAAGAAGCCTATAAGTGAGTAAGCTGAAGTTCTTTAGTTCAGCCTAGTCCCCAGCAGGCATATAATATATTCACATTAATGGCAAATGAGCGACTGTAACTTTTACATTATGCAGAATATGTCAATGTTCTTTAAGTTCACCCATCAGCCTACTCGCTCTCATAGCCAGTTCTATTTCCTCTCACAGACTTCCATAATTGGCATTGCTATAATGTCAGCTGGTCACGTATGGAGACATGGAGACACTATAAAGAGAGTCACGTCAACCAGCAGACAAACACCATGCTGTCCACCGGCTCGAAAGCAAAAGTGGCAATTCAATAAGCAGCGGCAACAAAAGGTACAAGCGTTTCCTTGAATAGGAGTAACAAGGTAGTAATGAATGTAAGATACTGGTAATACAGCCCTGTAGACACGCCGGACAATTAAGTGCGAGGGGATTGCAATGCTCCACACTTGGAAGAGGAGACCAATGTGAGATCAGAGCTAAACCGTTACTGAAAATCTATAAAATATATAAAGCCTGCATATCATTGAGAGCATATTACAAAGAGGAAATTAATTGTTTTTACTATTCCCATTTGCTAATGCATGCTTTGTCAGGCTGCATGCTGATCCCTGGGTCTTTCTCATATAGGCCTATTTAATATTTCTTCATACCAATCGTAACTATAATTTGGTCAATAAATCACAGCGTAGCAATGTTATGCATATGATTAATACTGACTAATTATGCTAATTTTGATGGCAGCACACATACAGAGATCTTTGCAACATGGAAGTATAAATCAATAGTAATTAAAAGTCATACTTTCAATTGTGTTGCATAATAGGCTGTAAGAAATAAATGTTTTAATGTATATAATTTTAATTATACTTTTCCATACTTTTTTAATGAGAAGGAAAACTGTGTATTATTGCCTTCGCTGCAGTCCCATACGACAAGACTCAGACTCAGGCAGTCCACCTCCCTCTTGCATCATCTGTCGCTTTAAACAACGTGAATATCCAACAAAAAGTACAGTTGTTCACCTTAGGTTAGATTGTAATCAAAGTTGCTTCCATCAAAACTATTGTGCCAAAGTCCTAATAGCAGATTGTGTCATTTTCAATCTGGTTGTTGCGTAGCTTGTTGTTCTTCACTGACATGCATCTCAAAGGAGCTCGGACACTGCCGCCATAGTTGTAATTAAAGATGAAGGCTGAAGCTGTGGCTCACGGTGTTCGGGATGCAAGGACAGTTTCGCCGGACAATGACCGAGGCTGTGAGCTTTGATGAATCCAACTGCAACTACAAAGCAATCCTCTTGAAAAGCTATAATAGGAAAATAATGCAATTAGACTTCAATGAAAGACACAAGCTGAAATCAGCTCATTAAAACATAGAAAAAACTTTGCATTTATATGCTATGGACATAAGCTGCTGCATGGACTACTTCCTCTCTGGGCTCCTTGTGTCCAACCATTAAAAGAACCACTATTCAAACACGGAGCAAGTCAGCCTGACATAGTGTATCCCACCAGCCGAGAACTGGATATCTCTGCCTTCTTGTTTGCGACGAGGCTGCTGAACAATGTGGCAGAGTTGTGGGATTGCAAGCTATGGAACGCTGATAAGAAGAAGATTTGTGATATGATGTTTTAAGACTTAAGAAAGTGAGCCGTCAATGCATTCGGGCACAACGTTTTATACATTTAAAAATGTCATTTAAATAAAATAGCCTTATCAACTTCTTTCTGAGAACAGAGAATCATGTGGCTGTTTTTTATAAACACTGTGGGGAAACTTTACATCACCATACTAGAGATAATAACATAAAGAGGCAAAGATTAGATAACCAATAAAATTACACTGCATACATTATTATTGTTTTAAGTTTAACAAAAATATGTTCCTCTCCCTGCACAGTCAGAGGCCGTCTTTTTATTATGTTATTATTATCTGGCTGTTTCTTGCATTGTTGTCTTTGCACTACATGTCTAGTAGAGATTTTAAATGGCATGAACTGCTGGGTTGGTTGAGCTGAGGACTTTATGCTTCTATCTTTTAAGCACTTGCTTACCTTTTCACCTATTAGGTCTTATTTTTCTGGGGAGAGAGAGATATATATTTTAAAAGCAAAGGATCTAGGCACGTCGAAAGGAGCCAGCTGAGGTGGCTCGGGCATCTGTTTCGGATGCCTCCTGGTCACCTCCCTCAAGAGGTGTTCCAGGCACGTCCCACTGGGAGGAGGCCAGATGCCTTAAAGCTGGCCTGGGAACACCTTGGGATCCCCCAGGAAGAGCTGAAGGAAGTGTGCGCAGATTGGGAAGTCTGGGCATCTCTGCTCAGCCTGTTGCCCCCGCGACCCGGATAAAGCGTAAGAAAATGGATGGAGGATCTAGGCACGGCAAGATAAGGCACTGATATTGACAACAAACCAACACATTGAGTAGAGCTATAGTAAAGTCTATTTTTGCATGACAGAAAGCCATTGCGGAGACCTGACCACTGGATATTGGTTGTATGTATTTCCTGTTTCTAGGACTCAAGCAGCAGCGTTCTGGATGACAAACGCATGAATCAGTCTCTCCAAGTCTGGCTTTAGACACTATGCCTTTGATTTTGGCAGTGTTTGTATGATTAAAACACATCCCTGTTCGCCCCACAGAGATGATAAAAATGCCTGATGTTATTGATTTAATGTGGCTGTTTATGTTCAGGTCTGTGTCCATGATTACTCCTGGATTTTTAGGTTTTAGAGAAAGAGATTGGAGGTGACTGATAGCACTTTCTCTTTGTTTGTGTGGGCCAAAGACTATCATTTAAGTTTAGCTGGAGAAAGCCTCTTGGCATCCACACACTGATCTGTTCAATGCAGCGACAAAGTGAATCTAGGCCCATGTTAACTTGCCGACAACGATACTTCTAGCCTCCCCACACCCCCTCGCCTCCTGTGTCTTTCAATCAGTGGGCTGCAGGTGGGCCGAGAGGGAGGGGTCAGGTTGAATTTTCGAAGTATACTGGAGCTCCTTGTGACACACTAGGACTCACCTCCATTATAGCGGATGGGGAGAAAGAAATAGCTGCCACCCAATTACAAGCTCGCTCCACCACCATGCCTTTACACCTGTCATAAATCACAGTCTTTACCTGCCTTTGTCTTTCTTTCCCAGGTCATACGTTTGAGTAGAAAAAGCAGATAAATAAATCCTACAGAGATGAATACCTTGCAGCGGGAAAGACCAATTTTCTCATTTCAAAATGTAGGTCTCTATTAAAAACATAAACAGCTCCAACTTTCAAATCTCTGAGAAAATCCATACTCTTTCCTTTGAAGATGTCTTTAAAAGAAATAAGAACTCCTGACAGAGATTACACCTCACTCAAACGGTCCTTTGTTCATTTAAAATGACAGGCTCGGCTAGCAGGTGACAACAGAAGACTAGCTTTATCCTTACAGTATATGCAAGGAATTTTAGACTTCAAACAAATATAGTGAATGGTTGAACTGTTCATTTTTAGACCATTACAGCAGTGTTGGAGTCCTATCACTGTCCATTTTATTAGAATTTTACATCGCTATACTGTATAGACAGGGCAGACGATGATGTGTCTCATATAAAAGCTGGACAAAATGAATCTCTCCATGTAAATGTCCTGGCCGTCCCTCTGAGTTAATGTTACTTAAGTGTCTTTAGCCGTGCTTTGTGTCGGCGCTGTGCATTGATTAGAGGAAGTTACAGAGCGAAGAGCGAGCGTGAGTGGACTTCTCTGCGTGTTTATCTCCTGCACCAGTGTGGCCGTAGTCTCTGATAGCATGCAAATATTTACATGCTTATGCACATCAGCCGTGCGATAATAGACCGAAGCAGCCAAACTAAGCGCTTATCTCAAGGCTGTGATAAGGAGTTAAAGACTGGGGGAGGGGCATACGCCACAGGAGAGGAAATTCTTTTTGTGCTTCATGATGAACATTTAAAAGTGGCACAGAGGATCTGAGGTATCCATTAGCCTGATTAGCTATAATTAGTGCTGAACAGCTGGTGATGCAGTGGGTTGGTAGTGGGGATGAGGGCACATAAGGCTTTTTTCAAAATACATCTCAAAGTAGGTCAAAATAAACTTGCAAATGACTTTGAAGACCGTTGCTTCAGTATGGACATTGTTGCATTATCGCCCATAGAGGCACAATGTTAAACAGTAAGAATACTTTTTCTCCATCTGCCATAATAATATATATTTAATTGAAGTATTTGCTACTTTAACTGAAACTTACATTATGCAGTAGACGAGTAGAGCAACTATAGATACAGACAGAAACATAAATAAGTTGTTGTCCCCCCTCATTGACTATGCTGTGTGAAATAGTACCCAGGGACAGAGGGACTATGAGTGATTTTTGTATGATTAAAACACATCCCTGTTCGCTCCACAGCACTCGCTCTCCTGAGGAGGCTTGTACCAGGGATTCGATTTAAGTTTTCCTCAGATCCTCTCTGGAGGAGGAGATTAAAGGGCAAAGCAGAGTTGCCCTGAGAATTAGCATCACAATGCAGCCGAGCGATGATTATCTGCACAGGTCTGTACTCCTGCAGCTAATGAGGAGCAGGAGAGCACCAGGCCCAAACCTCTGCACAGGTCGACTGTACAAGCCTCCACCAGGAGAGCTTAAACAGGAGAAGCACGGTTTCTCAAGAGACATGAACCATGAACACAAGCATCTCTCTACTCTCAGTTTGACAAAGATTAGGAGTGATCTCTAAGTGGATGCGCAATACTGTATCAGGGGTTGATAAAGGGAGCATGATCTAATTGTTAAGATATGACTTTATTGATCTCACTGTGGAGAAATCAATAAAGTTAAGTTACTCTGACTGTTGGGCCAATCATTCATGGTCAGCTAATTAAACTGTCATCAGCTTTTATCATTAAAAAATATATAGAAAAAAATTTGACTGAAAGAGTGCTATTTTTCTTCCACACAATACTTTGGTTAATTTCTCGGTTCTGCCCTTAAAGCACACAGATTGGCGATTGGCTCTCTGTGGACATGGTCCAGGGGAATTCACATCATCCCCATATGTATTCAGAGCACGATCATGTCTTCCTGGCTGTGGTCCTTGAACACCTGGGCTTTTTCTTTTCCATCAGTCTGTTGAGCAATTAAAGCCAGCCCTCCCTCGGTCTCCACTGGGATGACTGACTTTAGACGAGAAGTGTGCTTTCAACTTGAGCTCACATCTTCAGACAGAACAACAGAGATACCTGCAGCTTGGTCATTATATCTTCTTGCAACTGCAGCAATGTATAGCTATAATTACACATTTCAAATGTGATTCTCAGGATCATCGTCAAAATGCTTCTGGTTTCAGAGTTATTTTAAGGCTGTTGCCATTATTGTCTTGCCTGTACAGTGTGAGAAACTGTATTTATAAAGTGATCGGTGCGCAAATTATGCCTCCATTTAAGTACTGGACTTGTTTGGTCTTGGTTGATTATTTTTGGGTTCAGTCACTTCTTTCTGTTATGGATCCCATTTTTAGGACTTTTAGCTTTTCAAAAGATGAACAATACTGTATATCACCAAATGATTACAATGTCAGGAAACCATATCGCAAGAAGCCACTATACTGTAGTGATGAGAAGCATTGACACTTGTCTCAAGCACAGAAAGTAATACCTCGGCTGAGCTGTGTCACCTGAAGAAAAGCCATGTAACCAACACTTTCACCATTTTGTAGCAACAAGTAGCAGTGAGCTGCAGGGGGGCAGCTCAATGGGAGCAACATCTGACTCATTTTGTATAGATGTATCATAATACTACTATTACATTCAGTGGTTTCACTAGGGATCATTCTTCTCAGTCATTTTGAAGGACAGGATTGTACAAAATCTGTCGGGAGCTATTTTTATCCTTCATTAATTAATTCCTCATTATACCTAGTATATACACCTAGAAAACACACATTACAGAATAAATGGATGCAAATCTAAATATAATTTGTGAGCAGAATCATGGAACATGATTTGGATTTGTGCATAATACAAGGATGACGATGGCTTGATTGTCAATCCTTAAAAATTAAGGACAGCCTTCAAAATTTTCTGTCAGAACTCAAAATATTCTGTCATCGACAGATAATTTTCAGTTCATGTAACCTCTGATTCCATTACTCCTTTTTTTTAAATTGTAGGCTCAATATGTTCTCACCCTCTAAATAAACTTACTCATAACAATTTCTTTTTGAACAAGAATAAGCAGGTTTAGTCATTGTTGAGTTCACATTCTTTAGGGCTGACTGCTGTAATGTATTTTCACCATCTACCAACACTGTGTGATATAGCACTGATACAATCATGAAGTGTGTCACACACACCATGAGGAATCATCTTCCCATCACTGTATTGGTATCAATGAGCTAAGAACCTCTTGTCATTTTTGTAGAAGTTAGTCATTTCAATTAGCCTCAAAGCCAATCACAGAGCATGCTCGAATATTGAAGAGAAATCCTAAACCCTGATGGATTACAAAACAGTCTGCAACAACCTCACCTAGGGGGGGGCATTTATCAAGACAGGTGCTAAACAGCGAGTGCAATCTGGAAAATATAGCATAGGGGTTTTTGTGGCTGTGTTGCACCTAATTTATCATTTGAAAGTGCGTGCATGACAGTATTGGGCCCAAAATCGAAAATATGTAAAAGAGAGAATGCTTCGTGAGTAATAAATGTGCTGCTGATCTACTTTTGCACATACTACCTGTTGCACATGAGCAAATGCTTGGTAAATGACCTCCCTACAGTTTACATCACCAGCCGCCTCTGCTGAGTTTTACGTTACATTTGCAAACACAATCTAAAACAAAAATGTTTGGTACCTTCAAGAGTTTTTTTCAAAATGTATCTGTCTTGGTCTTGATTTTGTATTTTTGTGTTTATGTTGTTAAGTTTTTGTGATGGCAACGTTCCCAATTTTTCATGACGAGACCCATGGACAGTCAGGCCTTTTTCACGTTGGCTTGGGTCGCTGCAGACAGTGTTCCTGAAAATTGTCCTGGCTTAATCCTGACAGTTAACGGACAACTTCAGAGCACGTCTTTCCTTCTTCAGATCATTTTTTCTTTCAGTTGGTGGTTGCTCAAGCATATGTCTCATACACAGTAGTACATTAGAGGTGTTATTTCCCGATATCATCCCTGTCGCGACTCTCATTTATCACAGCTTCGCACTTGCTACCCCCTTACAGCATTGGAAAAAAACAACCCATAAAGCATTAAACCCAGGCTATTCTGAGCAAACGCTTTTTGTTTCCAGGGTTAACCGTTTCATTATCTTCAGAAATAACTGCAGAACCCACACTTTAAACCCTGAATGTTTGCTGCCGTTTCCTGTCCTCCTCCTCCACACCTTATGTTAACAAGTTCAGAGCCGTGACCCATGGAGGAGCAACTCAAAGCGCCAGTTACTTTCGAGAGTGACCCGTTTGGCTTCCTTGCCTCGGAGCCCTCGCATAAAACCACTTCTCCACTGCTGCTTCTCCACGCCGCAATTTATAACTTGTGTGTGGCGGACCCCTGAGTGTCAGCAGATTCGGATGGCTTTGCTGTTGCATGGATTTCCTTAAGTCATTATCGCGACTGTCTTCTCTGTTACATTGTTCAAGAAGTGGTCTTAACGAAGGAGAGTGTTCAGAGCTTGTCATTTATCATCTTTCACTGCAGGGACTTGTTTAGTGCTTACTCCTCTGAAAATGCCCATCTAAATCATTCTTTCGCACTGAGCAAAGTTGGAACAACAGACTAATAATATGTGTTTTCTGTGTTTGAATAAAGCAATGGGGGCGATAGAGTGGACACCTGATAATGGGAAGGCTGTTGTGGGGTCGTTATAAACAAATTATTCATTTTATATATCTGTGTAGGTTCTCAGTGGTACAGGAGGTGTCCATCGTAGGCAAAGATTCTTCAGTCTTCATCTGTACTCTGTAATTGGAGTGTAGGGCGTTTCGCTCTTTATCGGAAAAGCTATCAAATGAGTAGACTTGACACGCTTGTGGGTCTCTAATGGTGCGTTCCATTTGTTCTCGGAAGTCGGGATTTCCGACTTCCAAGTGGGAAGTTCTAACTGGAACGTCTCCCAAAGTCGTATTTCCCACTGGGAAAGACGCTGTGCTAACAAATGCTAAAAACAGTAGCCCTCATTGGTGACAAACCTCCGACTTTGTAACTGGAACGTCCTCAACTGGGATGTGACGTCATTCCGAGCTACGACTTCCAACTTCCGAGGTAAATGAAACGCACCATATGAAACCAGTAGGAGGAGTTGACCTCTAAGTCCCGCCTCTCTTGGTTCTAAAGGTTGGAAAAACACCTAATTACTGCTCGTTACTTTCCTATTGACATGCCCTGGGCTTTGTTCTAAGGCTGTTCACACCTATCCATGGCCCTGCCCTGGCCAATGGACCAGCTTCATTAGCATGAGATAGGTGTGGTTTCTGTCTAAGGATGTTGTTGTAGACCGGGTCTAAATTAAACCTAAGGCCACCGTGTGACCCACGAGCGTGTCAAGTCTACTCATTTGCCGGCGAAGCTTTTTGGATAAAGAGCGAAACGTCCTACAGTCCAACTACAGAGTACAGATGACGACTGAAAAGTCTTTGCCCACGATTCATTATGGATGCTTAATTACAAATCAGTTATACTTAATTGCACTTAAATAGGGTCTTAGTGCCTTTGCTCTGCCTGATCCCGTCAGACCTCGGAAGCTGAGCAGGGTAAGGCCGGGTCAGTCCTTGGATGTGAGACCACTGGGGAAAGTCCAGTCTGGGTGAATGTAGTGTGAGAGTGAGTGTTGGTGGTGGTCAGATTGGCAGCCTCGCTTCCGTCAGGCTGTAGCTACAATAGAAGCTTGCCACCACCAAGTATGGAGTGAATGACTGATGTCATGTAAAGCGTCTTTGAGTGCCCAGAAACGAGCTATATAAAACCAATGCATTATTATTATTAGTTACATACCAGTCATACTTAATTACACTCAACTAAATATCTGTCATATTTAATAACTAATGAAATACTAAATGTATCAATACTTTTCCTACAATAATTTAGCTATTCTTTCATTCCTTTTTTCCTAGTAGTGCAATAAAAATAGTTCTTCAGTATATTGTAAAAACTTGTAATAAAATCCTTTGTATCAATTTGAATTTTTGCGTTAACATAACATTCTGTAATGGAGGGCAGGTGCCAATATGACTCTGTGGGACAGTTTTTGGGAGAAATTTCCAAAATGAAAATGTTATACTTGATCATTATTTGATAGCGATTGGATTCACAAACTTGCCATATTATTCATATTTCATACAGTTTTAAAGTCTACTTACCAATAGCATGCACATGTTTTTCTTAATATTGTCACAACTTTATGAGAAAACAATTAGACCTTCTATTTTTATGTCCTGACAGAGAAGTTATTCAATGTTGTTTTTGTTTCATTCGTTTTAAATGTGATAGGTTAGGGATAAGTTTGGACCACACATAACCATTTAAAATGTTAGCGCCCCCTGTTCCCCCAAATCAGATATAGGGCCCTAACTAACTATCAATGGACTAATTTACATTTAACCACATAATGACAAGTTAGTGAATGAATAAATATTTACTAATAAAGCAATACTAAGAGCCAATCATGTCTTTCCGTGACCTTTTTCTAACCCTAAGACCTTTCACTAGTCATGCTGTAAAATATATGTCTAATGAAATGCCAGTGTGTGCAGAAATGAATGATTCATACTCTAATCTAATGCATTAGTAATGGAAGCAGTTAGCGATTGAGAAACGAGTGTTCTCCAGACGTTGTGCTATCAGGTAGAAATGATCCTAGTTGTTATGTTGTGTTGTTAGGCAGCACACGTCGCCCATGTTGCTAATGTGCCGCATGAATGTGTGCATGTGCGAGTGGCTGCGCTGTGCTGTCTTTGACCATAAGACATGAATAAAGATGAATCCAAGGACTGAGGAAGAGTAGACACTTTCAATTCCAAATCGGCCTTGCACGAAAGACATTACAAAAGATCTCGGCAATGAAAGGAGAACTGATTGAATTTAGTGGATTGTGAAAATGGAAATATATATATAGAAAGCTGTAGGTGGTCTTTCAATTCATAATTCCCTTAAATCATATTGTAAAAGGGGAGAAACCCAAACTTGAATAGCGACTCCTGTGCACCATAGGGCCATGATATTATTGGTTCATTGGATGGGACAGTATGGAAAACCCTAGAGGTGGGCAATGCAATATCAAAATAGTTGTTTGGAAGATGTACAAATTTACAATTTCGAGTTGATCGTATCGCGTTATAATAATGGTACACGAATTAATGCATATTTCATCATGAATTCATCATGACGCCATGAATGAAGTCATGATGAATTCATTAGGATTCATGATACAATAGTAATGAATTCATTAATGATAATCAATAATTCATCATGATCATGATGAATTCTTTGCACAGAATATGAAGACGGTGGCAAGGCCCACATTTTATATAAACTTACAGAAAAAAATAAATGATGATTAGTTCATCATGAGTTCATGATGAATGTGCCCCTTAAACTAGAGTGTGGCAGCTTTGCTAACATGTAGATATAAACCTGTTTTTAAAGAGAACAGAACACACAGAAGACAGCGCAAATTAATACTAAAGTTTATTCAGTAATTAAAGTCATACTTGTAAAGAAGGCAGCAGAGGCAAGAAAGAAGGTATCATGAAATAAGCAACATCTTGTTATAAAAACATCCCAGGCCTTGACATTAGGCTTTTTCAGGCCTCGGGCAAGAGACATTTTTATTCTACTTGCTGATTTTGCCTTTTGAGAATATGCCACTTGAGTGTTATGTGTTGAACCTGTTGCTGCTTTAGTTTAAGGGGCACATTCATAATGAACTCATGATGAACTAAAGGGTACTGTATATTTGCTTTAATCTAAGATAGATCACGCAGGGGGGTGCAAAAAGTCAAGAAATGTGCCGTTTTCCGTGTGCCGTATTAAAGTGGAAGGACTTTCAGCCAAAAGATTAATGTGGCAGGTGTTTTTGTATCCAATCACTACCAAAGAATCAAAATAAAAAGCAGAGGAGGGTGAGTGCATCAATGGGTCTAAAAAAATCATGAGGGCGAAGACTGGTGCTCTTCAGGACACGGCTAGAAGTACAAATTGCTGATTTTTTGCTATTTTAGCAATCAAAAGGACAATTTCGGCGTATCTAAGTTAGTGGAAGCCCAAAAACAATGGTTGTTCAAATATTTTTAATCAAAACCCAATATTGTGTTCTTCATGGGATAGGCTCCGATATCCGGTACCGGTATAGTCTCTGTGCATCCCTGCTATTCACCTCCACTGTGTTGCCTTAAATTTGACAAGGGCCTGAAGAAGACAGAACCGAAACCTCATCAACTCAGTCAACTTCCAAAAACTTCAACACAACCTTACCGACATCCCCAGAGAGTATATTAAGGGGCACATTCATCATGAACTCATGATGAACTAATCATGAATTATTTTTTGCTGCAAGTTTATTTAAAGTTTGGGCCTCGCCACCGTCTCCATATTCTGTGCAAAGAATTCATCATGATCATGATGAATTATTGATTATCATTAATGAATTAATTGCTTTAACTAAGTTAATTCATGACTATTTAATCATGAAGCATAACGAATTCAGGTGAATTCATGATTATGATGAAATATGCATTAATTTGTGTACCATTACTATAAAGCGTTACCAGTTGATCTTCAAAGTCAAGAAATGGACAAAAAGCTGCAAAAACTACTGCTAAAAAATCGAAATCTAGTAAAATATACTTGACGTGATCTCTCAAAAAAGGTATTCTTTTTTTCTGCACATTTGTAATTTATTCAAGACAATTATCTTTTTGACGACACACTCAGCGATCTAAATGAATACATTTAGCAGCACATTTTTACATACTGTATACTTGATCACTTGCTCATCATTATCGAGAAAGTCCCCCTAACTATTGAGATGTACATTTGTGTTCATATTGCCCCTATATACAGTATACCCCTCATTCATTATCATTTCTACCTTTCCTCATTATACTTGTAATAACTTCTTGGGAAGTGTGCTCATCAACAGGATTATTCCCTCAAATCGATTTACTTCTGAGGAAAATTAGCACGGCGGACTAATGAGCCAACAGCAAAACGCATGTATTTCTGGTTCACTTCTCAGTTAATACATAAATGATGTATAATGTCCCAGCTTTCATCGTGTCGTCTGAGTACGCAGCTGATGCTTCTCCAGATCCTTGAAGAGCCACAGGAAATCCTCGCTCTTCTCTGGATCCGGGAAGCTTTCAACAGCAGTGTTTACTTTCATTTTCATCACAGCCTCCTATGCACCTGGATGCAGCTGTTGGCTCGATCGGCCCACAGACAGATGCCCCACTCCGTCTCTCCCTCTCCTCTCTCTCTCTCTCTCTCTCCCCCCTCTCTCTCCTTCCTCTCTTCTTTCTTTCTCTCTCTCCTTCCTCTCCCTCGCTCTATCCTTCCTCTCTCTCTCCTCCCTCTCTCTCTGTCTCTCTTCTTTCTCTCTCTCTTCTTTCACCCTC
>OMNZ01110741.1:11129-25054 GCA_900303255.1 Lesueurigobius sanzi
CTCAGAGATGAAATAAAGGAACACATGGTGAATAACTAAAATAAGAAGGATGAGGTGGAGGAAGAAGAAGAAGGTGGAGGAGGAAGAAGAGGAAGAAAAAGAAGAAGATGGAGGAGCAGGAAGAAAAAGAAGAAGATGGAGGAGGAGGAAGGAAAAGAAGGTGGGGGAGGAAAAAACAAAGAAGAAGAAGGATGATGAGGAGGAAGGAGGTGGATGAAGTAGGAGGAAGAAGAAGACGAAGATGGAGGAGGAGAAGGAAGGAGGAGGAAGAAGAAGATGATGGAGGAGATGGAGGAGGAAGAAGAAGACGAAGATGGAGGAGGAGAAGGAAGAAGGAGGAAGAAGATGGTGATGGAGGAGATGGAGGAGGAAGAAGAAGATGATGGAGGAGATGAAGGAGGAGGAGGAGGAAGAAGAAGAAGATGATGGAGGAGGAGAAAGAAGATGATTGAGGAAGAGGAGGAGGAGGAAGAAAAAAGAAGAAGAGGGAGGATGGAGGAAGAAAAATAAGGAGATGGAGGAGGAGGGAGCAGAATAGGCTGACGGATGATGAAGGAGGAGGAAGAACAACAACAACAAGACGAAGGAGAAGGCGCAGACGAAGAATCACATTCACACAGACATAGTTTCTAATAAGCTACAAGCACACATGAGGGAGGTGCACTCTGCCTGGGCCCCGGCACTAAACCTCCAATATTAAAGTGGCCCCACTGTTAGGACAGTACGGTCCTGATTGCACACTCGAGACTGAGGTGTGGAGAAGAAGCTTAATGATCTTCAGGCAGTGGGTCAATACTGATGGGAGCAATGCTAATCATGACCGTGAGACAGAAATGGATGTGCACAATTGAGGATTCTGTCGTCAAAATTATAGCAAAATATTTTTTTGGGGGACATTTTACAATATTCGTACAGGGAGTTTTTTTTTTTTTTTCATCTAAAAATCAAAGATTTACTCAAGATTGTAAAGCTGCCAAAACATCACATCTGCCCTCGCCCTTTTCATTTTGCCTTCCATCTAAGCATATTGAGTGTAGACAACAAATCACCATAGACAGGTTCTTTATGAAAAAATATAAAATGTGTGATGGAACACGTTGGGTGATAAGGATAACAATTGACTGACAGCTGTATTGTCACACATATCAGCTGCAGACTGGCTGGCTTCACAAAGGAACATGGCGGCTATATAATTAGCTTGTAATTATTCAAATATTCAACACTACAACGTTTTTTTTTTTTTTTTTCATTTTCCCCAAATAATTCTGCCTGTACTATTTTGTCCTTGTTGTAACTTGTATCTGTCTGTGTTGCTCATGCTAATTACCTGACTCCGTCCTCCATAGTGAGAAGAACATTATCCAGACAGATAATGAGAGAAATGAAGCATAGCCAAGTAATTATCCAGCGTAATATGGAAAAACACACTAACATGCTATTGGGGATTATATCATTAAGCCCAGAGGATGTAATTAACAGGGATCTAAATGGTTTATGAAGAGCGAGGAAGTGTTGACCAACATTTTTGAAAGAGCCCATTGACGTAACAATAATGCATACAATTACAAACCTCTGGAATAGGGATGCACATTCTGTTCAATTTCAACCATATAAAAACGAATGTATTTGTTTCACTTTTTGTATAAATCATGACCTATCATAAAAAACTAAAACTAAAGACAATTTTCCTTTCTATACCATAATGCAGGCCGTGGCAAATGGCGGCCCGTGGGCCAGATCCGGCCCGCCAAACAATCTGGTCTGGCCCACTACCACAACCTCTACCGCGACATCTACCATGACCTCTACCACAACCTCTACCGTGACCTCTACTGCGACATCTACCACGACATGTACCACGACGTCTACTGCGGGTCCATAATACTTAGAAATAATTCTTGTTTACTTTGCAGTGCTTCAATTTAGTGAACTCTGGTAAAATCCATTTCAACACAGTGTTGTTTTCGTCAACGATAACTATGACTAAATCATAACGTTAACAACTCTTTTTTTCATGACAATAACGTGACGATGACGAGCTAAAAACATGTCTTTGGCGACTACAACATGACGAGTCGAATATAAATTTTGACTGACGAGACGGGACGAAAATGTAACAGGCTCAACGTTATTAGCAGTTGTCCGCTTGCCCCGGTGAGAGTAAACTTTCTGTCCATAAGTGCCCTGCTCTCTCTGCCTGCTTCCCCAAAGTGCGGTGTCTGGTCCTCCGCTCAGAGCCTGTCCTCCCCGTGCACGAGCACGGCATAGGGGTGAGAGCGTGCACGTGGCAGCGTGGAGCTAAGCCACGAAAGAGACAGCGAGTTTAGCCATGTTTGATGTTTTTACCTGAGTTCGCCATGATTTCCTCGCGGCCAGAACGTAGCTTTGTTTGTAGCAGAGAGCTGCTAATGTAAAGCTAACTGTCATGAAAGCAAAGCTAACAGCTGCAGCGTGTTCTCACCTTGTGACCCCGCCCCCTCTGCTTCACTACTGTATTTTACTTGTCTGCTTTAGTAAATAAGGCTTTAGTAATATGGCCATAATTATGATGAATTATAATAAGTTATAATAAACTGAGAAGTGTGCAGCATTAAAAAACTGAACTGTGAAAAAAGTGATAAAATATAAAAAGTACAGTGCACTGGGAGATAATATATCAGATATCCTATGTTATTGTCTTTTACACGGGTAGATTATGTTTGTGATAGATAAGATTATTTGGCAGTTAAAATGTATTTTTTGACAGAGTATACTGCAAATGTCTGTGATATGGCAGCTTTGGGAAAACTAAACAATAACTGACTAAAACTAGACTAAAATCTATTTGAGTCGACTAAAACTTCACTAAAACTATCACATGTCTAAAATGTGACTAAAACTAATAAGCATTTTCGTCCAAAAGACTAAGACTAAAACTCAAATGGCTGCCAAGAACAACACTGGTCCAACAGCTGTGATTTGGAGCTAAAGTTCCTCCTTTTGTTTTGCGCATATTAAGTAGCCTACCGTGTGCCTTCAAAGTAGCCTAATAATATAAAACTGTCTTTTAGAGCCAAATGGGGCTGAAATAACATGTGTCTGTCACTGTGAGAGTTATAATAATGTATATACTGCAGCTTTGTGTTTTCATAGGTTTAAATGTTGAAATGGAGTTTAAATATTCTTTGTTAAATGATATTTGAACAATTAAGGTAATACATTTAAATTTATTCATCCAAAAATATGATGTTTGGTGGTGGTGTGGAGCTCGCAAAATGACTAACCCAGAGGCCAATGAAAAATATGGCCCAGTAAAAATATAATTGAAGAGCCCTGCTATAATGTGTCCTGTCTCTTATGAACACCAACATAATAACTATAAATTATTAGTATTTCTTACACACTTGTTGTGAAAAAAACATACAAATCTAAAGCTATAAAAGTATCAATTACTCATAACTAAGTACATTATGCGCTGAGCAACCACATTTTTTGTTGTTTTTTATGTATGCTTTCTAAAGACAGCAATAATATCGTCGTCCTCTCCTTGAGGCTCATTAGTGCCTCTTGTTAGGGGTGTATCCTTCCCCTCCCCCTGACTGCTCTATCTCCATTGCTTTCTATGTGCCCCCCCCCGTGGAGATGTCTATTGGAGCCATTCAGCTGACTATGATATTGCAAAGTGTAGTGCCCTTCTTCTTTATGCCTTCGAGGGCACCCAGCGTTCCCCTCTGCCTGACTCCGCCTTCCTCTTCACAGCATCTGGGTTATGAACAGGCATGTTTTGTCACGGCCTGTGGTCTTGAGCATGGCCCGCGGGGACGTTCAGTTTAGCACACAAGGTTGCAGCCAACATAAAGATGCATATTCATTTCAATAAGTCTTTTGCCAATTGCCCTGACTTGTGTTATTTATAAATGTATATGTCAACTCTGATACAATTATTTTATTCTCCATCTCATACATATCACATCCTGTCCAATTCAACCTAGAGTTTATTTTTTATCTTATGTAGTGTGCATAAGAGATGCTTATATAATCTATTTAGTAAGAGATGCTAAGAGACATCTTTCTTCTCTAGATATCAATGAGCCAAGGGGCTACAGGTTTTCACATGTTGTGCTATAACCTGGCACTAGGGCTGGGCAATATGGGAAAATCTTAAAAATCTTATCACGATTTTCTTTCGTTTAAATCACGATTTCGATTTCAAATTCATGTTTTTTTTTTGGTTGTTTTTTTTAAAGGCGACTAAAGCCATGTGCTTCTTCTTGGTTTAGACCAGGTGTTGCAGTGGTTTAGTCTTGGTTAAGGCCTGTTTTAGTCTAAGTTTGTGCTGTGCAGTGCAGCGTTTTGACCTGCTTCCCTCAAGGTTTAGTCCTGGTTTAATCCTGGTTCAGTCTGTGATATTGTCCAGGTTTAGACTCGATTCAGACCCAGTTTTCTCTTGCTTTATTTCTGATTGAGTCCTTGGGTTTCAGTCTCTGTTTTAGTCCAGTTTACTTCTTGGTTTAGTCCTGGTTTAATCCAGATTCAGTTTGCGATATTGTCTGATTTTAGACCTGGTTTAGGCCTAGTTTTCTCCTGGTTTAGTCCTGGTTCAGACCAGAGAGTAAAGTGTTAATATTTGAGCTCAGAGCTGTGTTAAACATAAAAACCACTGAATCACGATAAGATCCTGAAAAGCAGATCGTCATGGAGATCATCATATCGCCCAGCCCTACCTGGCACCAAACATCATTCCTGGCTTTGTCTTGATCAGTCTGTTGTTGTGCACCATTCCTGTATGACAAAGCATACCGTGCCATTTGGCCCATAATGTTATGCTACACTACATATATCAAGGATTGGAGTTGACCTCATGAGTGAAGGCTAGTGAATCAATTATTAAACATGGAAACCATTTATATTTGTATATTTTGTATATTTACTTATAAGGAAACCACTTTGGCATGTAAGAGTAAAATAGCACAATCAGTGAAGACAGCTCACATTGTGTGGAAATGTTGCCTTTATAACGAGAAGAAGCGGTGTCATTATGGCATAAATAGTCTGTGTATAAAAGCAGACAGGCCTATCTGTGGAGGGTGGCGGGCCCGAGGCTTTCCGTCTCGTCTGCCTCTACCCCCTACCGCCCCGTCGCACAAAGACGGGCTTCACTGCGGCGTGTCGCACACACACGAAACTCTCTTCTGCCTCTTGGTAAATGGCGCTTTGTCACATGGTGTTAATTGGCAGTAATTAAGGTTGCTTATGCTTCTTAAACAGATGCACTAGCACATTCAGAATTCAGTTTAGCTCTCATTTCTGGCATTGCATCTGCGCCTGAGGGGAGGCATTTAGTTCTGGTTCATGTTGGCTGATGGATACAGCAGATTCAGACATCTTACAACATTGATTACTTACGGAGCATCAATGCACATATGTGGGTATACTTTTTTATTATATACAGTACATATATTTTATTTGACATACTTGCATATCTTTCTTTATATCAGATACTGCAAGTGTAACATGAAAGCGGGTCAAGAGCAAACGGTGATGGATAGGACAAAAACTCTCAAACGCACAACGCTGAGGAGGGCTTAGTTCCTGAGAGCTATGGAAGATAGACAGAAGCAACAAAAAGGTTAACGCCCCCTTTTCGGTGACACCAGAGGCTCCGTCCATTGAGATTAATGGGGAAACATCGGCCGAGATCTTCACATTTACGTCTGAAAAATAACAATTTATGCCTTTTGTATATTTGTCTGATATAAGAGGTAAGAAATCAAGAGATTTGTTTGCTGCAGAAGATTCTCAGAGCGGACAGTTGATGTTTTAAAGTGGGTTAAAGTTAGCAGGAAGTTAGCATGTTCGGACTTCAATATAAAGTGTTTAGCCGTTCATAGGTCAAAAACGAAGCAATGTTGAAATATAAGAAGCTGCAAAATTTAAAGTTATATGGGCATTTGAATTCTATCTTGGATTTGAGCCAATTTGATCAAATTAAGCTACTATGAACGGCTAAGCACTTTATACCGAAGTCCGAACATGCTAACTTCCTGCTAACTTTAGCCCACTTTAAAACATTAGCTGTCCGCTCTGTCACTCTTCTACAGCAAAAAATGTCTTGATTTGCTTACCTCTTATATCAGATAAAAAAATAAATGCATAAATTGTTACTTTAGTATTGTTCTCAAAGGACGGAGCCGCTGGTGTCACTGAAAAGGGGGCGTTGACCTTTTCGTTGCTCCTGTCTATGCGAGTGATGTCACAGCATAGCAACAGCATGGTAACAGAATCCAAATGAGAGGAAGTGTCCTTGTTTTTTTATTGGATTTTGCCACTCAATATGATCGCTCTGTGTAAAATGAAATGAGGCATGTGCATACCCTCTGTAACATCCATTTTGTACTGATTTGAAGGTGTTTTGTGGACTTCAGTTGAATGTTACCCTGTGATTCTGCCGCATGTATATGATGACCAGAGAAAATAATAGCCAAATGGTGTCTGTATGAGTATCTTTGAGCCATAAATTCATATAGTAGGGTTGCTATGGTTTCACATCCCATATGGACACAGGCTGCAGGCCCCGGTCTGTTCTCGACTGCTTCTTGTTGTTGGTTTTGTTTCTGTAATATCGTAAGCATCTTCTCCCTTTCCTCGTGTGCCAAATTCAGACATTTCTTAAGACTACAACATCTGTCTGTCTTTGGATTAGCACATGTTGAGAAGCTTTATTGCACTTCCACCACAGTAATGAGTCTGTCTGTAAATACCCCATGTTCATTTTGCTGGACTTTAAGAGCTTCAATGTTTTTTTTTTTTTCTGTGTCTAGGGGGATGGGAGGTCAGGGGCGAGCTCAGGCAAGATCCCCTCATGAGTCGAGAAGCCGTGCATAGTGCATATGTGTCAGTTCTGCATGCCCGAGATGGCTGCCATTCATATTTGATGAACCTAATCTATTCATATATGATGTATGACTACAAATGATGATAATTTGTGACAGCTGGCTCCACCTGCCCTGTCTCTGGGCGGAGGGACGGCGAGGGGACTTGCCGACAGGATGGGTGCGTGCATGTGGCCCGGGCCCTTTGGCAGCATGTCAAAGATGGCGTCTCGGATGTCTGCCTTTCACATGTCAGCTGCACTCCCACTATGAGGCACGGGCCGTCAGCTGGAGGCCCTGGTGCGCGACAGCTGCTGCTCACGGGCACTCTGTTGGCCTGGGCCCCGCAGTGCACTGTGACTCGGACAATAAAAGTCAACGTTTTAAGAGGTGCAGATAGTCTATTAGCTCCGTGAGGTGGTGGCTGGTGTTTGGACACAGGAAACCCTTTCCCACATTGTGAGGTCATTAGTTCTAGTAACAGAGGCTAATGCGACCTCATGAGATAGACAAGTTTTTGGAGAGGAGTGCACCACATTAATACAAGTGTGAAGAAGCTTCCCAGATGAATGAAAAAAAACATCATCAACTCAAACAACACATTGCAGATGACAATTTGAAGAAAAAAACAACAACAACAACAACTTTGCTACAATAACCACACGTACTGTGTATAAATCAAGCTCTTCTTCTTCTTCTTCTTCATCATCTTCTTCTCATTCTTCTTCTTCCACCTTCTTCTTTCTCCTCCTTCTTCTCCCTCCTCCTCCTTCCTCCTCTTTCTTCTTCTTCTTCCTCCTTCTCCTCCTTCTCCCTCCTCCTTCTCCATCTTCTTCTTCCTCCTTCTCCATCTTCTTCTCCCTCCTCCTCCTTTTCTTTCTCCTTCTTCTCCTCCTTCTCCCTCCTCCTCCTTCTCCTTGTTCTCCCTTCTTCTCTTTCTCCTCCTTCTCCATCTTCCTCCTTCATCTTCTTCTCCTTCTTCTACCTCCTCCTTCTTCTTCCTCCTTCTCCATCTTCTTCTCCCTCCTTCTCTTTCTCCTTCTTCTCCTCCTTCTCCCTCCTCCTCCTTCTCCTTGTTCTCCCTTCTCTTTCTCTTTCTCCTCCTCCTTCTCCTCCCTCTTTCTTCGTCTTTTTTTAATCTTTCACACAGTCCACTCACTTACCTGATACCTGATATTTAAATATGCCAGTTGTCTTCTCTGCAGATGCACTTTCAGACCATTATCAGGACATAAACAGTACAAAAGTTGCTATATTTTCAAGTCAAATCAGGACATGGAACGGGTGACTATGAGGAGAACGCACAGCCCAATTGTCTTCAGACACCCAATGCTGCCCTCGGCTGGTGGTAGCAGGGATGTGCAGACAGAGTGCACTTCTACCACAATGGACTGTAGTGAGCCTGAGGGAGGGGGACAGAACAACAGTTGGAGAAGAATGGGTCTTTAAGTCCGGGGTCTTGTGTTCGGCACATGACTGCTTTGACTAAAAGGTCGCTCTGTGAGGTCATGGCGGTACCAGGACAGAGACAGGAGGCATGCTAAACTAGTTTTCCTCTACAGTTGTTGTTTGTTATCTTGTGAAATGAATCTGATCATAGCTGCAGGGCCAGGCTATAGCTTGATCAAAACATAACATATGGAGGATTAAAATCTACAGGGATTTTTTGACTTTCACATGTTTGTGTCACTGACTGGCTGCACATTCTCTCTTGGAAAAATGTGTAGTTACTGTGCACAGTCTGCTCTTGAATATATAGGGCATTGATAGTTATTTGATGTATTCTGCAACTGGGTGATATTTTCAAGTCCAATAACTGAAAGTAGTTCCCATTTTCGCCCCTGTTTCACACAAATGCTTTACAGTCATGGTCATATTTATCATGAAATTTCTGTGGGGTTCAAAGATAGGACAGGAAGTATAATTCAATCATGTGTGCATAAAGGAATTTGATGTTCACGGAAGAGAATTTACTCCTGAACTGTAGTAGATGGTTACAGTTCGATGCCACGTTTTTTTGTTTTTTTTTTGCCAGAAAGGAAATAAAGCATTCTTTTTTAGGAATGCTTTTGATGACGTGAGTATTTTTATTGTGAACAGTTTGTATCCGCTCTGTCCTCCACGTGTTCATGCTCCGCGATAAACAGCAGCTTGTGTCCACCATATGTCTGGCGTCCTGACGGGCCATAGCTCCGGGCAGCTGTGGCATCGCCCGTCTGCCTGTCTTAACGATCTGCATTTCCTCCACTATACAGTCCTTATTATGCTGGATCCTGCCCTCCAGGTATGAGCTGTGGGACATAATCTTGTTATATACCTCACAAAGGCTTTTTACAGCAATGAGACTGCCTTTGTTCGGTGCTCAGTGGAATGTGCTCTGTCATTGTTATTTTGGGTGTGATATTATTTTCATGATCATAAGCCTTTTACAAACAACTGAAAGGAGCCTAAATGTCTATTGTGTGTGGAGCGAACTGTGCCCAACGGACAAGAGGATTATTTTCTGTGGACTCTATTTTTCTGAAAGTGAAAGATTATTTTAATCTGTTTCAAAATAATACTATATGACAAAATATTGTTGTTATATGACACATCTATTATTAAATGTTGATAATCCTCTTTTTGCTGTATAGAGACTATTATACAAATGTATTTTGACACTCAGGAACATTCATGATTCTGATTTGAATGAAAAAAGGTAATGTAAGTGCAACCCTTTAGTGTCTATCCATTATAGTTACAGTTGTGCTCATACGTTTACATACCCTTTTAATCTTTTGCACATTTTTCATAGAATATGATAGATAACGCACATTTTTTTTCTTCCACTCATGGTTAGTGGTTGTGCAAAGCCATTTATTGACAAAGAACTGAGTTTACTCTTTTGAAATCATAATGAAACAGAAACTACTACTTCTAATGTCCCTGATCTAATGTTTACATGACCTTCAACAACTGCCAGGAAAATTGTTCAGGAGCAAAGAAAAACACACTTGAGCTGAAATACAGGACTCTCTGAAAAAAAAAAATGTTTCAAGATGCACAATATGTAAACATTTGATCAGGGACATTTGGCTTCTAGTTGAAAAGACAAACAAACAGGTTTTTTGACAATAAATGGCTCCACACACCCACTAACCATGAGTAGAATGAAGGTTTTTGCGTTATCATTCATATTTTATGAAATGCATAAGTTTACATACCCCGACATTCTGCCAGCCTTTGAGCACAACTGTATATAGGCCAAGATTCTTCAGTCTTCATTTGTACCCTGTAGTTGAAGTGTCGGACGTTTCGATCTTAGTCCAAAGATCTTCCTCAGCGAAGAAAGACTTAAACACGTCCGTGGGTCTCTTAAGAGCAAACCAGAAGGAGGAGTTAACCTCTAAGTCCCTCCTCTCTTGGTACTAAAGGTTGGAAAACATCTTAGCCTATTCATACGTTACCTCTCTATTGTCTCACCCTGGGCTCAGGTCTAAGGTTGTTGACACTTCTCTATGGCCCTGCTCCGCCCAGTAGTCCAGGCTCATTAGCATGACATTGAGATGGTTTCGTCTAAGGTTGTTGTTGTAAACTGGCCTACGATGGACAACTCCTGCACGCAATGTTTCCCACAAATTTGAAAGAGATTATGGGACACAAAAAATAAAAATGAGCAAATAGAATAATTAGTAGAAAGAAATCAGAATAGGTTTGTTTGGAGTAAAAAACTTTGAACTGATATTTTATATTATGAATTCAACTTTTAACAATCTAGTTAATATTATATGTTTATGTTCAGAAAAGAAGCACACAAATTGTAATTTCCTATCCAAATGTCTTGCTTATCTTGTTTTAGACTATGGTGGAGTAAATTAGATCATGAGGGGCTGCCATAGTCTCTGTTATATGGGAAACACTTTACGACTGAGAACCTACTTTTCACACCACAAACCTTTGTTTTTGGTGTGAAAAGTATTTGTTTGTTGACCATTTTGTTGCCCAAAAACTCAATATCAGCTTGAGTCGTATGATATTGATTTATATTTTTGTATTTAAGAAAATCTTATATGTAGATCAGTAGCATTGTCCAGGTGTCTCCTCCTGCCTACAATCTGTACTTACTACTGGAATATGCTTCAGGACCAGTTACCCCCTGATCAACAGATCGAGGTTGTAGTGTAAACACATATACAGTAGCAGACCAGCATATATCTGATAGCATAGATCCCTGCCATTCATCCCTGCAGCTTCAGGTATCACTGGCTATGTGTCCACAGCCAAGTATAGGGCTTGGCAAGACAAGGCAAGGCGACTTTATTTATATCGCACATTTCATGCCCAAAACAACTCAATGCGCGTCACAGCAACAAAAAACATCGTAAAACAAGAGAATAAAATACCAATAAAATATTGAAATAAAACAATCAATAAAAACAAATCATTGATACATATAAAATACTTTAAATTGTCTTATGCACAACTGAACAGAAAAGTCTCCAGCTTAGACTTGAAACCAGTCAAGGTTAGGGCCTGTCTCACGGCCTCTGGAAGACTGTTCCAGATTTGTGCTGCAGAAAAAACTGGAATGCAGCCTCACCATGTTTAGTCCTGACTCTAGGAACGAGCAAAGAACCACTCCCTAAGGATATCAGAGCCCTGATTGGTTTGTAAGGCACTCAACATGTATACTTTGGTGCTAGTCCATGAAGAGACTTGTATACGAGCAAAGCTGTGTTAAAGTCTATTCTCTGGGTGAAGAGACCTGAGCACTGGACTAATGTGGTCATATTTCCTGGTTCTGGTCACAACTTGAGCAGCAGCATTTTGAATGTACTGTAGTTTAGAGAGGCCATTGAGCAAGGTATTAGTCTAGTCTAATGGTCAAAAGCATGAACTAGTCTGGTTTAGACACTATATTTTTGATTTTGGTGATGTTTTTTATTTTAGATTATAAAAAGCTGCTAACGTTCCTGACTTAATGTGGCTGTTAAAATTCAGATCTGAGTCCATCATTTCCCCCAGATATCTGACCTTTTAGGTTTAGGTCCTGTAAGAACAATGGGCCTTATTCATGAATATTTTCTTAAGAAAAAGTTCTTAAGTACAACTTAGGAGAAACTTAAGAAAAACTTAAGTCTGATTCACGAAGCGTTCTTAAGAAGACAAAACTGTTCTTAAAGAGAGATGATTTTTTTTTGTGCGTAAGAGTCCTCCTGACTGTTCTTAGGATTTGTTCTTCCAGAAGAGCTCTTTCAGCTAAGAACAAATTTTGTGAATGCCCAAAATGTTCTTAAGTAGGCCTTAAGAACAAATTTGTGCATAAGTTTGTTTCGTGAATGAGGCCCAATAATGAGGATTCCTACATGTTTATGTTGTGTTTTGTCTTTCTCCCTGATAAAATGACTGAGGCAATCATACTATGAACCTGACCATATGAACTCTTTGTTATATGGCTATCCCCAAATGGAACAACTGATAGCTTATACGCTTAATTGAAACTTATATGAGCTTACACATGGTTTTAATGGGCTAAATCAGGCATAGATCAACAACTCTCTGATCCGCCTCAGTAAGTTTCCATATGTCCTTGTCCTCGTTGTGGTCTTAGATGTGACATTCGGGAGCATTGAGTTTACTAAGTGTAAATGAAGAGCTCCGTGCCAACTGCGGACACTTTCTGAGAAACCATAGTCTCACATAAACAAAGGGCAGGATATCGTTTCCAGACAGAGTCCACCTCCCCACACGCACCACCAGCCCCTGTTTATCCGAATCAGGTGGACTTTCATTTGGTATTAAGATGTCCTAAAGCCATTTTAAACATCAAAGCATCACGGTCTAATCACTTTTGGTCTTTAGTTTTGCCCTGGCAGTTCTGGTCCGCTATTTCAAAACAAAAGCATTATTTTAGTATTCCAGCAGAATAAACTGGGTGGAGATGTTTGGGCCAAACTCAGGAAATTGCCCCCATATCCCAGACAGTGTGATTCCAATGCCTAACCAAGGCAGACTAATAAAGCAGCTAACAAAGGACAATTAGACAAAAAATAGAAATTGAGTCATTTAAACAGGGTCATATTATTTTACAGCAGAGAGCAAGGCTGTGCAGTTAATCAAAAGTTAATTGTTCAGTCTCAAATGTCGTCATGGAGCTTTCTAATTATAATTGTCAGGTCTGCTGCCAGTTTTGACACAGTAACAGCTCCCACTTTTTTGGGATTTAAAGACATGTATAGGCTGCTATTTTATTGTGATTATGTGACAGCTTTGCATCTGTATGTCATTTATTCCATTACACTGATGACATAGTAGAGCCATGTTTCTTTTTAGGCTATTCAAGGCTATTTTATCCAACTTTACATAACAATATGTAGACAGTGTTGGGCAAGTTTGTATTACATATTATAGTTCCAAAAATGTAACTGAGTTACACTACTCTAGTTACATTTGAGTTACTTTTGGCAAAATATTAACTGAGAATAGTGGTAATAATGCCACAGAGCAAAAGTGTAGTCAAAGATTTCCTTTTCCTCAGCCGTCCACATTCTTTTGTGTTTTGTTTTGATGAGGTTTGCTTCATGAGACTCTTTCTTCACCAGTGTCCAACTTGATTTGGTGCTGCGTCTCATTTGCGGGAGTTGCACTTGTAACTTGAAGTAACTTGAGTTACTTCAATTGTAATGACTAATATTATATTACTGTATTTTGTTTAAGTAATATATTATATTCCTCAGTTACTGAAAAAAGTAATATAATATATTGTAACAGCAATGTATTGTTACGGAGCATGTGACAATACGCGTATCGTATCGAGGCACCTGTATCGTGATACGCAAAATACGTTTTACCCCAGGGTTTATTCATCACAACACAACATTTGTCTTCAGTTTCTTTGGAATATGTATTGTATTATGGACGCTGTATCGGGATATGTATCGTACCGTGAAGTTGTTGGCAATACCCAGCCCTAGATATCAGAATCAGAATCAGAATAGAATTTATTGCCATTGTCAATGAAGGTTTCACAGACTAGGAATTTTCTTCAGTGTACTCGTGCAACATGAAACATAGACTTGTAATAATGATACATAA
>OMNZ01110741.1:40525-52214 GCA_900303255.1 Lesueurigobius sanzi
ATGATAATGGATTTCATTTTTATCAAGTTTTAGTCAAAAAAAATCTTGTTAGTTTTGGTTTTTAGTCAACAAAAATTCCACATTTTTTAGATTTTCAGATACAAATTTAGTCGACTAAATTTGAAATAGATTGAGTAAACTTTACATTTATGTTATTGTTTTCAAACATATTTAATAATATTCTCTGCTTCATGGAGCGTCTCCCACATGAACAAAAACAGAGCTGAAGTTTGGATCATTTTAGTCCTTTCTTTTCATTTTTATCTCGTCTTTTTAAGCCAACAAAAATATCTGGACATTGTAGTCATAGTTTTAGTCTCATGAACTAACTTTAATCTAGTTTTAGTCTAATTTTAGTCAGCAAAAATATTACTGTGACTGAAATTATGACTAAATATTTTAGTCGACGAAATTAACACTGGTATAGATTCATCATTTTGAGTTAGATTCACATATCAAGCACAGCGCGATGTGGGCCACACAGATGTTTAAGGAGGGATTTATTTGCCAGGTGTGAAGGAAGACCATCTCAAAGACTAAATCATTAGATCTTTAGCTTAAGCTGCAACTAATTCCTCAAGCACATCTATAGAATTCGCTTAGACGTATTCAATTAAGGTGTCTGAGGAGATCAAACGGCCGTGTTTGGGGCTGGCATGTTTTAAAACCTTCGCTCCATTTGATCTCTTCGTGTGATGCCAGTGCTGCGAGCCTAATGGGGTAATTGTGTCGGTAAAAAGCGTTTTACACCAATAAAGTGCCTTGTAATGAGTCTTGCTGTGTGCTCCCATACAGGATAAGCAGGGCATCCCATGGTGGCTCGGAGTCAGCTACAAAGGCATTGGACAGTACGATTTGCAGGACAAGCTCAAACCAAGAAAGGTAGGACTCTCTACACGCTGAGAAATGAAATGAAAAGATCCTCTGACGTAGACGTGACTCGATTAGAAACTAGACAAAATCAGAAATGCTGCAACTTTGCTCCTTGTTTGGTGGTAGGGGATTTTTCTTTTACAGTAAATTATTGGAATTAATAGCTTGGAGCCCATGGCAGCAAGAGAAAGAGGAAGACATGTGACTTGTGGGTAAAATATTTGGTCTTGTCACTGTCACGTTGGGGACACGAGTAGTTAAGATTTACTTCAGCGTTTGGTGAGAATGGTATTAAGATTTTCTCTATTCGCTATTTCTCTATGTTTATGTCTAATGGTGCTGACTGGGTTTTAAATTAGGGTTGACTTGAATACTTAAAGTGACACCTGGAATAAAAGATGAGTGACCTGCAGCTCATAATTAGCTGTGTTGTACATTTCTCGGTGTACTTTCTCTAATAAGGTGTGGTGCTGTTTGGCCCTGTGTGCTCATGTCGTTACACTATGGCTGTTCCCTGTTGACAGAGCAGGGAGTGCTGCTCCAGTATTGACCACAGCCTCAGTGCGTCTCCAGTTTAAAGAGTAATTATGGAGCCCGGTGGGAGGCTGTGGGGCTCTGGGACAGGGCCTGGCATTGAGCCAGCTGGGGTGATGGTGTGGGGCACAAGAATGCTGGGGTGCAGGACGGGGCTCATCAGTGAAAAGTGTTATTTCATTTCAACACAAAAGGTCAGACAACCACATGCTACAGATATTGCTGGGAAAGCACACGCTGGGTAAAAGTTGAGGAAGATCTGACTTTTTCCTGGTTGGACTCATCCTGACCCACATTCAACATTTAGTAATTATTAAATTAAAGTACAGCTTGAATGTTAATCTAGTGCTTTTAGCCTCTTGGAGGGGCTTCTCCTGGAAAATTTGGACAAATACGTAATTTATCACTGCCTTCATTCCGGCTCAGATGTGTCCTAATACTAACACACTTTATCACTCATACACTTTATAGGTTTACTTTTCCCGTCAAAGATCAAAAGAGCCGCTCCAGAAGCTTTAGCAGCCGCATGTTGCTCTGAGTTAGTCTAAATACTAAAACTGCTCTGTGTACAAACAGCTGGATGTTTCAACACTTCATTTGAATGGTATCCCTTATATGTAGATATTGTATATTCAGTTTTCTTTTCATTGACAGTGAAGCCAGAAGTAGGAAATACTTGAATGCTTAAAGTTTACGCAACTTTCTTCACTTTACGACCACAAAGATGAGTCATTTCCAATGTGATTTGGCCTGAGCAGTTCTGCTTGTGCAGTGACGTAGTATAATGTTGAGTCATTTGAGTGGACTAATATCACAGCTGAGAGTTTTCTGATAATATGTAGAAATAGTTTCCAAACAGATGGAAACTGATTCCTTCAGATTGAATCCATCTCTGGAGAGCTCTGTGTGTGATGGGCCGCTGTAAGACCACATGCAGGTTCTCAGAAATGATGAGTCAGCCATTTTCAAATGAATCATATGATCATTTTTGTTACAAAAGTCAGCTTTGGGATGTTTGGCCAATGGTAGAAGACAGAATTGCTACATGAACGTGTCCAGTCTCAACCCAGCGCAGGTCAGTGTGTGGCGTGTTAGATGAAGGCTGGGGCTTTTTCAAACATGTGTGAGTCAATCCTTTGACACATTTTCATCAAGGCACAGTACACTTGAATGTGTAGACCACGAACCCTGGGGTCTGTCTGAACAAGCTGGTCTCATGTGAAACCACAGGCATTCTGTCCTGCTCCCACCTGTCTCTAATGAGATAAAGGCTAAGTACTCACAGCCACACACTTCTCTGAAATGAAAAGGGATTTATTTATAAGGGGTTCATATTTCTTTCTTTGTTTTCATGATACGATATGTAACAAAGCATTGTTTCCTGCTATACAATTCTCATCGCAATACTCCAAAAGGTCAAAGTGCATATTTTGTAAGGAACTCGTCATGATATATCTCTATATAATTGTACCCATCACAGATGTAGTTACTGTGTATCACAGAGTGATATATTGATGTATCATCACGTTATAGTCCTAGTTGTGAAGCTGGATGTGAAATATCCTGTTTGTCCAGTCACAGAAGAATTCCTAGGATCTCTTTGCTTTCATTTAAAGAAACCTGACCTTGTCGTCTGAGGTGTGTCACATCCTTCACATAGTTTGCCTTCATTATCAGTCACTGCCTTAGTTTCATCCTTGTGCTGGTGATCAGGTGCAGAGTGCACAGGAATCCAGTGAAAGTCTGTGGACCTTGTTAAGAGCAGGTTCACATAGGTCTCTAAGCATTGAATATTAGGTGGCTCCTCAACTCCAACTGGTTTCTAAAAGCCTCTACTTCCCTTTACATTTATTGTATAATTAAATTAATTTTTAATTAGGGCTGGGCGATATTAGGAAAAAATTACATCTCAATATTTTGGTGGACTTTCTCGATAACAATAGTTAAGCTATATTTTTGCAAACCATCTAAAATAATGCATAAATGGGCTGGCAAATATATACATTTAGATCGCTCTGTCGTCAAATAAGATAAGATAGTTCTTTGTTGATGTCACAATGGAGACAACTCTTAAGGATCACACAGGAGGGTGCAAAAAGTCAGGACAATGTGCCATCAAGAAGAAAACGGGTAATAATACTCGAGTAAAATAAAATGAATGTCTCTTGGCATCTACCAATGAAAAAAAACATCTTATGTACACTGAATAAAAAAATAAGATAAACTCTAGGTGAAGACTATAGTATTTGTTGGTGTTTGTGTTGATTTCTTGTCATTGGAGCTACAGTATACTCGATATTGTAAATTTGCATATAATATTCCAAACAACAATTTCAGTACTAACTTGTATTCGATATATTGCCCACCTCTATTTTTAATATATGTATTCTCAAACCCCTCAGTATATGTTGACAGCATTAGAGCCTATGCTTTATATAATACCCAAAATGCATTAGAATTGATTGAACTTTTGTTTGAATAACATACACCAGAGAACTGTGATTTTAGATTTCATAAAGTACACTGGGTGGTATTGACAGAAACTAAAGTGACACAATGGTCAGTCAGCCATCTATCTAGTGTAGTAGTGCCCCCCCCTCTGTGGCTTAAGTACATGCCACAAAGAGGGCAAACAGTCCCCTCTATCAATGATTAGACGGTAGTAAGAGATTCCTCACATGTTTGCCCTGGCGGGGGAGACCGCCTCAGCGCAGGGCACAGCTTTGTGTGATGTGTACAGTACCAGACGCACATCAAAGTAGCAACAGCCAGTGACCCACTCTTTATGAAGCGTGTACTTTTCAACATCCTTAGAAGAACCAACCAGTTTATCAAGTCGAGGAAGGAAACGCGAGGTGCGGGCGGAGGACGGATACAAAGGCTGTCGGAGGGAGCGCGAGTGAGGAAGCGGTGATGTCAGAGCGGGGGGGGGGGGCGTGGCCTGCCCAGCTGAAACTCTCGCAACACCTATCTGGCTCCTGAGAACAGACAAGAGAGAGTATTGTTCAGGGGGAGCTCTAGCCCTGTGGGAAACTCCAGAGTCAAAGGAGGCAGGACAATTCGGCTGGGATTTGATAAGAAAGGGCCAGAAAAAAGGAGCTTATACGGTAAGCTTTGTCATGTACATTTAGCAATCCTTTAAACATTCGTATTAAGCTATTTTCTACAACAAGCGCGAGTACAGTAGTTTAGTGTGGTGTGTCTGTGTCAATGTTATCTGCATTTAATACAGTTGAACCAAAATCAGGCAGCAAGATGGCACAGATCAAGCATGCGTTTTGCCGTAGAGAGCTGGGTGAGAATGAATGAAAGAAGTGGTGGCTTGAGTTATGTGTAAGCCGAGCAGATGTTTCACTTTGACAGAGCGCTCCAGCTTCTGCTCACAGCTCAGAGAGAGAGAGAGAGGGAGAGAGAGAGAGAGAGAGGGGCCGGAGCGATGTCTGCGGCTGTTACCGTCGTTCTACTGTGCACCTTTCAAATATTACGCGCTTGTCCCAACTCGCACCTGACTTCGGGCCCCACACGTTTACCATATCAGCTGTTGTGTGCCGTTGCGCGGCTAATGCGGTCAGAAAGCTGCACTCATCACGCACACATCCGTCCGCAGGGCTTCGAGAGTGACTGAAAACACAATTTGAATGGTGACAACTAGCATTTATCTGCGGTGTTGGCTTATCAGGCTTACCTCAAATGTTTAGTGAATGATTTTAAACAGAAATCTCAAATCATAATCACAATTAGATCTTAGAGCCCTACCCAGCTAAGGAGAAATCAAAGTGAATGTGTAGAATGTTGTTATCTGAGCCTGTTCTTGTTGGGTGAGCCCTTCACGTGAACGTCACTGTCGTCTGTTGTCCTTGTGGAGTTACTGTTTGTTGAGTGACGCTGTACAAACTTGTAAAACAATAGCTCAGTGAAGGCTTGTGTGCTCGGCCTCTTTTACTAACTCTGCCTCATCTTCTCTGCAGCTGTACCAGTGGAAGCAGCTGGAGAATCTGTATTTCCGTGAGAAGAAGTTTGCAGTCGAGGTGAACGACCCGCACAGGTCAGTATTTGTATTTGCAGCTTGTTTCCTGAGACTGGTTCAAGTGCTGCTGATAACGGCCTTATCCTACACCCTGCTCTTGGTGAAGGGCATCTGCAGCCGCTGTTCTGCTGTGTTCAAGCCTTTAACTCCAAAACTGAGTCTGCAAAAATGTAAAGAGAGTTGGAGCTCCCAATTTTTTATTTCTTCTTACACCGTAGAATGTGACGTTTCGGCCCACATGCCCTAAATCAGAGCAGCCTTAACCGAGTCTTGTAAATGACTGTTTCCCCTCTTGTAAGCTCTTCGGACTTTACAGCCTCAGTCTCTAAAGGCAACTGGTAACTGGTAAATTTCCGACTTGCAACTGGGGAAAATGCCTTGGAACGCTGCTCTAGCTGGTATAATTACAACTTGCAAACTGGGACCAGTTTGGACATCTCTGACTTCACTGATATGACGTCACAGCGGTGGAGACTTTCTTCGTGAATGGACCTATATACAAATGATATGATAAAAACGGGTCCTTTTGGTGTTCGCCTGTTTGTTTACATTACTTAACAGCACATACAACATGTAAACATTTAATAGTTAAACACTTAAATAAAATGTGGCTGAAGAAAACAACTCCAGAGTCGATCTATTTGCCTTTTGAGGAAGAATAAATAGTGCAAGTCACGAATAGCACCCATCTTTTATTTACATACGAGATTGTCGCCTGGAACGCTCTGAGGTGTTTTACCAGTTACCAGTTGCCTGGAACGCACCATTAGTTCACTGTTTTATAAATGTAATTGGAATCCTTATCATGTCTATGTTTCAACATAAGACAATGTCACAAGTTGTTGTAAGGACACTTCGGTTGGACCCTCTAGTGCCTCCCTCGTAGAAAGTACTGCACTGTTCCTTTTATGTGGCAGTTGCAGCCAGAAAAGGCTGCCATTAAATATCCCTGTCTGGTTATAATGAGTTTGATAACACTTCTGTGTGCTATTTTTAAACTACCACAAGTTTAATTGCATACACATTTGATCTGGATAGTGCTAAACATGACTTGTGACTAAAATGATATTTTTAGACGAACAGACGCGTCCTTTGAAAATGAGCTCCCATCACATGTTTATGTAGATGTAATGATAATGGCTCTTTTCTTACATGTGCAGAAGAACAGTAACCAAACGAACATTTGGACAAGCTGGGCTGGTTATTCACTCATGGTACGCCAGCCATCCTCTGATTAAGACCATCTGGGCGATGGCCATCAGTCAGCACCAGTTCTACCTGGACAGGAAGCAAAGCAAAGTGAGTATTCAGATAGTTGTGCAAACGCTTTGATAATGTAGGGCTGTGCGGCCACTAAATCTACCAAAAGTGTTTTGTATAATATGCAATTTAAAGCTGTATGTTTGGCTTGGTAAAAAAAAAAGTTCTTGCCAATTAGTTCTTCAAAAGATTCGTCACTGTTCATCCAGGAATAGAGCCCACAGTGATTAATGAGAGAGGAGGGAAATGAGAATGCAAATGGAGCAGCCTCTAAAATCAAACCCACTCATTTTTATTCATTTTTCTGTCCTTCGTCTGCAGGCGATGATGACTACCGCTCGAAGCACCGGGGACATCGCGGTGGACCTCACTGAAATCCACGCTCCACGCATCACTAAGCTCTCCAAAATGGAAAGCAAAGACCAGCTCATTATGGCCAGCAACGGCAGCCTCATTTCAGCCGGTGCGCAGACTTAATCAGCTTTTAATGACTTCTGGGCCACAGCAAATTGGCAGGTGATGATTTATTGCAATATTTGAAAGTAATCACAGGTGCGCGTCTTCCAGGTTCTGCCGAGTCTGAAGTCAACGAGGAGCAGAAGAAAGAGAAACTGGCTGAGCTCAAGAAGAAAGAGAAGAATCTTCAAGAAGCACTGACGCAGAAGCTGGAGGAGCTGAAGAAGATCTGCATGCGAGAAGCCGTGAGTGTCCTCCTTTCTGCTTTTAGTTATTTTTAGCCCGAATACTCACTCCTGTTGTCGTTTGCAGGAGCTTACGGGAAAATTACCTAAAGAATATCCTTTAGCTGCCGGGGAAAAAGCTCCTCAAGTCCGAAGGCGTGTTGGGACAGCCTTTAAGTTGGACGACCTTTTCCCCTACGATGAGGTCAGCCTGGTTTCATTATGCTTTGTAAACACAGATTGTGGCCTTCCCTTAGGGCAGCATATTGTTGATTGTTGTAGTTAGTAGGCAAAATGAATGTCTAAAATTGACTGATTGCTGCTTCTCTCTCCAGGACCCACACCTAAGGAATCTTGAGAGCAGATTTGCCCTCCAACAGAAGATCGTAGAAGCCGCTCTGAAATTATCCAACGAGGCTGATTTGTGTAAAACGGTCAAGAAGAAAAGAAAGAACAACTGTTTAGACGCAATGAGAAAGCTGGAGGAAATTGAGAAGGAAATTAATCATTACCGGATCAAGAAAGGGAAGCTGCCCACACAGCGAGCATCTCTTATATTAGCAGGTACTACGAAGGGCCATGTTGCAGTCGGTTCTTTGTGTGAAATGCTTGGCTAATTTTAACTTTTTTTTTACCCACAGATGACATAAACATCTCGGAACTCAGCTCTTTATCGGACAGCCTCACTCTTGATGACGGTGCGTACCACAATAATAATAATATGATGAAAGATCTCCGACCTCAGCTACGATTTCTAACCGAGCGTGCTTTTCTCGACACAGACGACGAGCTCGGGTCCCAGAGGCAGAGGTCGAGGTCGGTGCAGTACTCCCCGCGGCCGCACCACGCCGACACGCTGGACATCCACTACAGCAAAGACAGGAGACCCTCGGCCAACGACCAGCAGGGAGACGGCAGGTACGCAGAGGACACGCAGAGCCGAGCGGAGCTGTTGAATCAGAACTCCTCGCGGCTTGTTTTGCTGCAAGCCTTAAGTCTGGAGCCAGTACAGACCTGTAGGATAAACCCAGAGCCGCATTCCTGCCAGTCGCCTCCCTCTTCTCTCCCCTCTGCCTCTCCAGCAATCTCCCCCTTATCAGCCAAAACGCAGCGGCCTTAAAAATAGATGGGGAAGAACATGTCACTGCAAGCTGCAAGGGAAATAGGAAAGCAGGGAAGTGGCTCTGGAAAATGTTTGAAAATGCTACTGCTGCAGAAGTGATATGGCCTATAGGTTGAGTGCAAGGGAGCTGGCCCGTGAACAAAATGCTAAATGGGGTATGAAATGACTCTCAGCCAGGTGTTAGCGATGACTCAAGTGCGGCTTCAGAGGTGTTGGTTTACTCCTTTTGTTCAAATGAGGGCAGATTGTTGACATCGATAAGGTGCCAGACTGTGAATGCATTTCTTATCTGCTTTTCAGATACGGCCAGGACTACTACTACACAAATTGTGATACCTTATCAAGCTACACCAGTCCGTACAAGCAGCCCTCCAGACAGCCGCGTGACGCTCGCAGCATGCCCCCCACCCCCCTGCTCACCCGCAACGCCTACAGCAGCATGCAGCTCAGGTACGGCCCCCTCTCTGCTCTGCTTCACCTGGAAACAAGTCATCGCTTTTATTGTTCTTTCACTCTTCAGGCAAGATCTGACATTTTCAGCGTTCAGTTGCCATCAAAGAAAAATAGAAGTAGCATGGCCTTTTTTTCCCCCCTGACTGAACTTGTTTTCTTTTCAGAACCGAGGAACCGTCCCAGCACTTCCGACAACGCAGTGGCAGCCTTGAGTCTCAGTCTCAGTACCTGACGGAGCCCGAGCCTCCGATGCCCACGTTTGTCATCAGCCCGGCCCGGCGCAGCACCAGCACCGAGGTCCTCGATGACGGCTCGTCCTACACCAGCCAGTCCAGCGTGGAGTACAGCGTCCCCGGCAACCACAACCACCACAACCCTCGCCGCAGGACTCGCGGCCGCCACAAACGGGACCTGTACGCAAACACCGGCAGCATGCCCAACCTGGCTCAGCCCGACTCGCACGGCTACGCTCCCCAGCCCCGGGCGCGGCCCACCACCACGGCCTACTACGTGAGCGGATATCCCTCCTACGCGGACCCCGAGCCGTACTGCAATGGCACCTACATGTACGATAACGAGATGGAGGGTCATTACAGTGTTAACGCTTACCAGCCGAACCCCGCTGCCTACCACAGCAGGGACATGCACGGTTACTATGGCAACGACGAGGTGGACAGTATGCACAACGTCTACGCCACACTGCGGCCGCCCAGAACTCGCCCGGCGCCTCGGACTAACGAGGATCCCATGAAGAACATGAAGAAGGCTGTTGTGGCGGGGCATCTGAGAGACTGGTACCAGCGCAACGCGGTGCAGAAACAGCCCACGTACAGCTACGACTACGACAGAGGCTCCCAACAGAGCCTCGGCTACCAGACCATGCCCAACCCTTATTGCCACGGCAACCACAACATCGCCTACTCAACAGGTCAGCGCTACACCCCACCACCTCCAAACACACAGCATCACAATATTCTGAAGGGCCTATGGTTTAAAACAGCGCCAATCCACATGAAACAAAGACTACCACAAAGTCCAATGTCTTCTCTGTCAGAACATGAACCAAGGTCCAATTATTTTACCATAAAGGTGCCCAAAGCAGGTGTCAATATTCCGAAATGATGTGCATGATGTTGTTGGCCATGTTATTCTTTCAGCCATAGACCCTTTCACTGCTGACATCATCAGTGACATCAGCTGGAGGCAGGAAGTGAGCAAGAGAAATGAGATTAAGCTAAAACTAGTGAGTTTAAGTGTAAAACTACAACTAAAAAATGTCGTCCTGTTGTGGCTTAAGGAGCAAGAACAAGAGGAATGACATTTGAGACGATAAAATAAGGTTTTATATAGGAATCTAGCTTCCTGCCTCCAGCTAAGCCCCAAATATTTACAAACAATGAAAGGGTCTAAGAATAATATGGCAGGTTTGTGAATCCAATCGTTTTGGAAATGTATTTCAAAAACTGTTGAATTTTCACCTGTCCTCCAACTGAAATTCTGTAACATGAACACAACCTATTGACACAACGGCAGGCTGTTATTAACATAGAGTTTTGAAGCGCGACTTGGGAATCATTATTTTTGCTTAGTGCCAAATAAAGTGCACAGCAGGTGTTTACATGAAGCTCTGTATTGGTCTGTAGTGGACCCTCTTATGTGACCCAGGTGGTCTGTTTCTCATTTCTTTGCATACATGGATGTAATTACTAATGAGTCTGAGAGGGAAAAACACTCTAAAGTGTAATACGCCTTGTTCCCAATTGTTGAGCTGCAGAGACCGCACACTGACCGATCTCCCTTCTGTTCCTCAGTGTCCTCCACGGGGAACTGGCACGGCCACATGTCTGGAAGTATGATGGAGTATGACCTGCCTGTGCATGCGCCGCAGTCCTACACGTACAACTCAGTCCCCTACAGCCACGCAGCCCACAGCAGGTGAGCTTTATCCCATAAGCCACAGCCTGATCCTCCTTATCCCTCAAGCTAAGCAGCGCTTTTAATTAACTGCAATGAGTGGTTATTGAAAACTGAGCTTCTATTAGTCGTTTTTTTTTTTTTCCATAACTGCAACTTTATTGAGCATTAAGGAGGTTTCAGAGTGACTGGGTCGATAATGAGAAGGATTACAGTGTTTTCCGGACTATTAGTGAGGAGTGTGTAGAATAATGAATGTCCACACTGGTCCTCTCCATGATGTCAGCCTGGTCCCTGCTTTTTTTCTAGATCCGGCCCTTCTCGGCTGTTAAAGGGTCCCAGCTACAGCCCTGATGGGCGGAGGCGTTGTGCTTACTTCCCTGCTAGTCCTTCTCCTGCTGCTGCTTCCTCCTTTTTCTCCCCTCTGCCCCACTGTCCTGTTGGCCAGACCTCCTGCACCTCTTCCCCAGGGCACACGCTCACTCAGGGGCTCTTTCCCAAAGGTAGCTCCTAGTAAGTAAACAGCACTAGCCGCGGTCGCTGTGTTTGCTTCCTTGTTTCGATGTTTTGAAGTGAACTGCATTTTTGAGCTGCCTGACTTGTGTGATAAAGTACCTGCATGGCTTCCTAAAGGAGAACCAACTGGCTGGCAGAGTTCACCCTGGTCAATCAATAATCAAAAATACAAAAAAAAAAAAAATTAAAAAAAATAAGAAAAAAAAAAAAAAAGGGGGGGAAAATAAAAAAAAAAAAAATATATATATATATATATATATATACATATAAGAAAAGATGAGGAAAAAAAGGGAGAAAATTCACATTTTT
>OMNZ01110742.1:0-15275 GCA_900303255.1 Lesueurigobius sanzi
GCACAGGTGTCTTTATGAAAGCTAAGAACCTCAAACAGGTGCTACTAAATTAGAATCATGAGCAGAGTGTAGTTGGACTATTTAAAAGCAGAATAACAGGTCTTTGAGGGTCAGAATTCTAGCTGATAGACAGGTGTTCAAATACTTATTTTCAGCTGTATCACACAAATAAATTGCTAAAAAATCATAGATTGTGATTTCTGGATTTTTCTTTTTAGATTATCTCTCACACAGTGGACATGCACCTACCATGAAAATTTCAGACCCCTCCATGATTTCTAAGTGGGAGAACTTGCAAAATAGCAGGGTGTTCAAATACTTACTTTCTTCACTGTATATTTGTAAATATTGTATAGGTAAATATGTGCCCTCTGGTCACATGATCTGTTTCTTTTAAAAGGGACACACCTGGTTTATATGCCCTGACGAAGACACGCTGTGCCGAAACACGCGGGCTGCCCATTGATTTAAAGAACAGAGTGCCTCGGACATATTTTTTGATGATGTTACTCCACAAGCTCCACACAGCTTTAATCGAGTCAAACCATTCCTGATCCTGTAATGAATGTCCAGTCTTTGAAGAGCACCTGTTTTAGCCTTTCCACACGGACCCTCTGAAGCACTCACGGTTTCCTGTTTTGGACGATATTCCTGTGATAGTTTGCAAAACCATTTCACACAATATATTCTATTACATTTAAAAGATTAAAATGGTCAAACTGTCAAAAAGAAAACGGTACATTTAGACCAATACAATTAAGGCTTAAGTGGAGCCAAATTTGGAATATAAGATAAGATAGTTCTTTATTGATCTCACAATGGAGAAATGTAGTTGTTTCAACAGCTCTTAGGACAGGATCACACAGGGGGGTGGAAATCTGCCATCAAGAAGGAAAAAAGGTTTGCAAACAGTAGTAATAATACTGGAATAGGATAAAATGCTAAATTTAAAAAAATAATGATAACAATTAGCCTTGTTATCATTATATCATGACAAAAACTGAGTTTTTGCAATATGTCAATGGTGTCACAATATTTGTGATAATTTGGCGATATCCAGGGCAAAGGCTGCTCTTTCAGAGATCTGTATGTTGCTGACCGCAGGGGAAATTACACCTGACAAAATCAAGATACAAGCCTGTTTGATATGAATTTGTTTTGTGTTTTGACATCCTTTGGATATTGGGCAATACAAAATTGCAAACTTTAAAAATACTAAATCCAGGAGTTGCCCTGTACATGGGAGCAGTTCCAAAGAAGAAATGATACAATTTGGATTGCTCAAAACAGTGTGAATGAAATAAAAATATTAGTCCAGATATGTTTTAGATGAGATAATATAATCAAAAGCGAATATATTATGTAGGATGAAACTAAAAAATATGTAGGATATGTAGGCTGTGTCCCCTTTAACACAGTCACATCATTAGTTAAAATCTCAAATAATTATAGATACTTTTTATTATTATTTTTTTTTATCAGTATTAGCTTTTTAAATTTAGTTTATTATCCTATTCCAGTATTATTACTACTGTTTGCAAACCCTTTTCTCTTCTTGATGGCACATTTCCTGACTCTTTGCACCCCCGTGTGATCCTGTCCTAAAAGCTGTTGTAACAAGTACATTTCTCCATTGCGAGATCAATAAAGAACTATCTTATCTTATCTTGTATGACTTTTTATGCAGAAATGAATAATTACACTGCTAAAATTTGACATCCTAACATACATATTATGGGACAAACAATAACCTTTTTAGCTCAATTAATTGCCTCTTTGAAAAACCTGGCATGGCGTTTTGTATGCTCATGCCATATTGATCTGCAGTGAGAATACACTTATTAAGGCGGTTCGGTTGGCAATTGTCTGGTGACTACTGAGCCCTGTCTGCTCCTGTTTTTGCTAATCACTCACTGTGGCATCAACAATTAAACCTCCCTATGCCTCCCGAATCTGTACGCTCTTCCACACATACCAAATCGTGTTACTGCGTTTTCGAGTTTTTAGTCATCGTGGCACATCATCAATCACGGCAAAGAATGAAATATGTTGAGAAGCCAAAACACCGTTGTGCACATGTGAGGAAAAACATAATTAAACCACTGTGCCGGTGTGCGGAGCTGGCTCGCGCACTCCTGATACGGTGAATTCATAAATCCAGCTGTCATGCCTGAGATTTTACACCACTATGTAAAACAATAGAAGACGTGCCAACCGCTGGCTGCGTGGAGGCGGCTCAGTGTGATCGCTGCATGTGCGGTAATCATGCACAGGTAATTATGTGTAAACTCAGATTTGGCAGAGGGAAAGAAGCAGCTGGATTAACAACATGGGGCCCCCCCAACTTGACTGATGAACTATGGGCACAGTGGATATATCGGAGCATACCGTCCTAGTTACTGGGACAGGAAATGTGTGTAATGATGTCCTGTGCTGTGGCAAACTTGGTTGTTGTGGGAGCAAATCCAGGTTTTGTCATTTTTTTAATTTTTTTTTTAGGACATCGGTGCACAATAATATAACACCTGCCTGTGGGTTCAATTCAGGACAACTTCCATATCTCTGCACAAACAACGGGTTTGTTCCCAGAAAGCCGTTCAGTGTGGAGTTAGTGTGTTCTCTCAATGTTTATGTGGATTTCATCAGGGCGCGATCATTCCTGCAGGAAGCTAACCACAGCTCAAGATCATGACAGGTTACCTTCAAGCAGTGGCATGCGGTGCATTTCCTCCCTAGGCCCTCTGTGGCACAGCACACAGTAATGTAAACTTCAATACAAAGTCATTAAAACTAGGGGAAGCATGAAACGTGCCCTTCTGGACGTTTGTTATAACCAAATAAGAACATTTGCTATAAAAAAAAATCTAAATTTCAACTCAAAATGTAATAATAATCACAATTTTGTATGAAAAATGATGTACCAACCGGGACTTGAACCCGGGACGCCGGTGCGGAAAACCAATGCGCTACTGACTGAGCTATAATCACACTGTGACGCCTGGTCTAATTTTGTGATTAGGCACTACTTCCTGATTGATATTCTCAAAAAGCGAATCTAGTTGTCTTTTATTATTCCTTTACCTTTAAACCAAGCTCTAGAGCCGCACAGGGGAATATTAAACTACTTTTAACTTTCAACTTATATTATAGTCCATTATTTTGTCGGACTCTAACTAACTTACAATCAATGTCACGCAAATTCTATGACTTTTCTTGCAAAGGTCTTAAAATGGGTTGGCGATTACATCCTGAACCAAATTAAAGTATTCTTCACCTTACGACAGTTCTACATAATAAAAAAAAATAACCATAACTCTCTTGTCGCTATACCTCTCGTGTCAGCTTGGCTGGACGGCACGCCTACAGGATCCCTCGCTGTCATATACGGAGAAAAGACGACTATGAGGGCGCAGGAAGAAGTCTCCGCCCTTGTCAACACGGAGCGAAAAAATCGCTTTGGACGACAATATAACGTTATAAAAAGTTATAAAATACAAATAATAATATAATTTTATTCTATATTTTTAAAACCTTTTTTTCCTCAAAATAGTTAGGCCATCAGAGAAGGCCTTGTTGACCTTGACCACACGCCACTGCCTTCAAGGAGACATATCATGCTAAATCGACTTTTTAAGAGTTTTAAACCATGTTATAATGCTTTTGTTTTCTTCTGTGTAAGTTCTCAGTCGTACAGGAGTTGTCCATTGTAGGCAAAGCTGTCAGTCTTCATCTGTACTCTGTAACCCTACATCCTACGTGTTACACTTCAACTATAGAGTACAGATGAACAATCTTTGCCTTTTTGTTTTCTTGTAAAAAAAAAAACAAAAAAAAGTTTATCTTGTTCATTTTGGTAATTTCTTCCTGTTTGTCGCCTACTACGGTTCAGTGCTTCAATCTGTAATTCCTAATTGCATAATTGTTCAAAGCCAAAACTGTTTTTCACATTTTTAAAGCCCATAAACAAATGTTGGATCGGTTATGAGCCGGTCTGTGCTTAAAGTGTGTACACCACGGAGTCCATAGCCATGTTGTGGGATGAAAGAGTATATTTTTACTACATAATCCAGTGCCGTAAAATGTCAATGGCACCGTAATAAATGCAGTTTGGAAACGGGACCGCTGAGACCACCTCCAGGGAGGAAGAAAGAGAAGAAACAACTTAAGGGTTTAACTTAGGGATGTTCATTGTGTCTACTGTTTAAAAAGTCTTGTGAGTTTCTTTTATTCAGACACTAGGATTAGAAATGTTGTTTCTTTATCTTGACATGTTCCAGCTGCTAACTGCGAGCCTTCATCAGAAGTGTCACCGGTGAGTGGTGACGTGTCAACTTATCAGCTGTTCGTCCCTCCTTTCTGATGGTCCTGACAGGTCCATCAGACTGGCCACGCCCCCTGGAAACGGGGAATGGACATCATCAACCGCGATGAAGGAGCATACAGTAAGTATAAGTAGTAAGTATAAGTAAAAGTACGGCAATGGAATGTTAAAAGTGAAAGGAAAGTTGATTTTGCATGTCCTCATTCAATTTTTATACTTCCAAAAATGTTCACTTACCCATTCAAGTTCCCTTCAAGGCGGGATTGCAATGCTTTTCTTCCTCAGTGGAATGTATTTTTATAGTGTTCCAGAAGATTTTAAATGTTTAATATGTTTAACAGTCAAGTATCTTTGTAAACGTCTGCATTAATATTTCATTAAAAATTAAATGAAAGGCCAAACGATGAAAGATGAAAGCATAGATGATTCTAAAAGTTGGGATCTTACTTTCAGTGGGCATCTCTTTGATACAAGATGAACAACAGTTTGGCAAAATGAATGGCGTCTTTATAAAACTTAGATTAGTTTCCAACAGCACTCATGATTTGACTGTATTACCGTGAAATGAGTTGGAATGGTTTCCTTTCAATAGTCTCGAGCCTATGCAAGGTCAAAAAGACACATAACTCATGCCTTCACTTCAGGCTGTGATCAGTGCAAAAAAAAATTAAAAAAATGATAATGTTTAACGGTATGCACTGAAAAAGCTAAAGTACTAGTAAATGTTAAGGGTATTACTCAGACAGAAGTATTCAACAACTTTATAGCTTGTAGAATACGATCACTTCTTGCATGTGCAAATCCAGCTTTAGTCTATTATTATTATTGGGCTTCTGTTTGTTTTGTGTATGTATTTTTATGATTATTTACAATCTGTCTGGGTTTACCACATCTGTTATTGTATTTATTTTCTTCCCCCAAATATTTACCTGTTAGTTTTATTATCCACAATCACAAGTAAAAAATGTAATGTAAGTAAAAAAAAAACTAAAAACATCAATGTAAGTGAAAGAATGTCACTTTATCGTGAAGCAGGGGGATATGTACTGCTGCTTGCACTTGGACTTAGAACTATGGAACTAATCCATAGAGGAGGATGTAGGGTGGAGCGAGAGATCGACAGATGGATCGGTGCAGCGTCTGCAGTGATGCGGTCCTTGTATCGGGCTGTAGTGGTGAAGGAGTCCAGAGACAAAGCTCTTGATTTACCGGTCAATCTAGGTTCCCACTCTCACCTGTGGTCAGGAGATTTGGGTCATGACCGAAAGGACAAGATCACAGATACAAGCGGTCGAAATGAGTTTCCTCCGAATGTGTCCATGCGGCCAACTTCCATATTACAGTCTGGTTCAGTGGTTCTCAAACTTTTTTTTCAAGCGACCCCCTTTTTTCATTGGTGATCTCTGGCGACCCACCTCCACTCCCCTTTGAACAAGGCCTACTACAAATAATTACAAATAGGGCCTATTTAGCTATGTATTATAACTAAATAGGCCCTATTTGTATTCAGTGTCAAGTGTTTTTGGATCATTTACTGTACATAGTGCGTCTTTAGCTTCATACGTATCAAAAACATTTTGACAAAGTGGACCGTTCTGCTCTTCAGACAGAGGCAGTTCACAGACGCGGCAGAGCACATGGCTGTGGTTACCGCCCATGTTTAGCGTGAGTTTGGGGGAATTATCTCCAGAAAATATGCTTCTTAAATACAAAGAGAAAAGCGACTTGCCTCTGACAGCAGCAGTTTTGACTGCAGCATCAGAGCTAGAAGTCAAGCTAAAGTTAGCATTAGATCTGTTGTACAAAACAACAGGCCACAGAAAGGTTTTATACAGTCACTGACCAATGGGACAAAATGGCAAAAAGTGTTCATAAATACCACACACCTTGTATCATCACGAAGACTCCACCGAGGAGCGCTGTGAGACAAGTGGGCGAGCGAGGGTCGAGGAGAGTGAGGGAGGGAGCGCACATGGGTCATGGTTAGTGTGTAGATGCATTTTCTCATTGCGGGAATAAACTTGTGAACAATTTGTAGATTTAATACAAAAAGGATAACTCAGCAGTAGTTTCCTTTGTCATTAATGAAATGAGAGGTGTCCAGACGCTGCTTTTAGTATGCAATTCCACCGCGACCCAAAAAGAAGAGCTTTACTTTATTTTCACGTGACCCACCTTTGGGTCCTGACCCACTGTTTGAGAACCAATGGTCTACTTTATCGTCAGCCGTTCAAGCCACACCCACCGTCCTGCTGCTCTCAAGGCGCCAGGCCAAATCATTCGAACTTCCAGCATTTCTCCCCTGCGTTCACGTTGCAATGTATTTTATATTTATTTATATTTTGAACAGAAAAAGTGACATTCATTCATCATTGAAAATCATTTGGAAGTAGGAGATTCCTGGTGAGTTTCCTGGTATTGCTCCTGCGTTTGGCGCAGCGTGACTTTTTGGAGGAGGTGCACGTCCGCAACACATCTGCGTATCCGCTGCTCCTGCAAGCTCTCCGATTGGCTGCCAGGTGAGTTAAACGCAGACATGACACGTGAACAGACGACTACAAGCAGTCCCTATGTGTATGTGAATGTACGACGACACGCGAGAAACCTTCAGCGTTGCAGATCACGCGTATTGCGCAGCGTGACAACATGAGTGTTTGGAGCCGTTAAGCACAGGTTGAAGGAGGAGCCAGACAACTTGCTGGAGAATGCGGCACACAGAGCCCTTCAAACACACTTCAACAAATAGATATAGATAAGCCTCCACAATCACACAAATAGGATCCAGTGGGTGCTGCCAATCTGCCCTGATCACAAAATACTCCAATAGCTATAACCTGTACATCACAATAGCACTCTACAGGTACTGGATGCTCATTTAAAAGTGGTAATTTCATTTATGATTCAGTAATACCTTTAACTTTAGTCACTTTTAGCACGCTTATTGAGGTAACAATACAAAACATGCAAAGAAAGCCAACATTACACACCATTTTATTCAAAGAGATAACAATTTTAAAATGTGCAAGAGTCTGAGGTGGCAGCACACAGGAGCCAAAGTGGACCAGGTGCAGCCAATCATTTTAAATAAGGCAGGCCAGGGAGAAGCCACACCCAAGCCCGGAAGGGAGGGGCGAGTCAGGGGAACAGATCATCTGCACAAGAGAGGGAGGAGCAGAACAAACAACCTGTGCATGTGGTTTACATCCAGTTTAGACGTAATACAGGTCTATTTTAGATCCTTTTTGGACACAGTTTAGGCCTGATTAGATTTTTAAAGGTCAAATGTTATATGAGGTGGTACTTGCTCCTCATCTCCTCAGACATATAATCACAAACAAACTAACAAGAACAATGAAAAATATTATGCAAATCCTAGGGGAAAGACTGAATAAGTAAAAACACTCAAGCTAAAGTTTTTACCCTACAGACAACAAATTATTTGATCAAAGATCTGGCCAAGTTTTATTATATTCTGAACTTCGGCAGTGGATGTCAGGTTCTTGTACTGGTTTGACAGTGTACTATGTGTTCTTTAGGTTCTTCTCAAACAGCATCCGTCGGGCTGCCCTTCAAAGTTTTAGCGTCTGTTTCTTTTCTTTTACAAGATGTCTTCTTCGAACATGGAAACAAGAGAACATAGAACACTAAATTCTCCTTTTCAAGGTGACGTGCCAGCATGCCTCCAATGTTGTTGGATTTTGCAAACTTGTGGAACTGTTAGAGCCAAAAAGATAGTGTTTTTAATATCACAAATATTATGTTAGCGTAAAGAGTTGTTGTATGCACTGTCTATTTTATTTCCCACTGCTGTTGTCAATGTGCCCTCAAATGCCACACGGTTCAGATAGACTAATAATCCCAGCAGCTGCTATCTGCAGCCATGTGCCAGTCACTGGTGAGGTCTCCTCAGGTAAACCTGTCCAAGGCTATGGACACATGAGTGTTACAACCAGCTCTGCTAGGGTAGAAGGGAAGTAACACAAATACCAGTTGTTGTTGGTAAAATGAAAGGTTTACAATTGATTTGTAGGAAATGGTAAATTAAGGATTAACAAAAGAAGGCTCTTAACAGAGTAATATTTTATAACAGAAAATACAATAACGAAATCTAGTGTCTCAGAACACAAACAGGAGGCACAGGTGAAGCAGTCAGATAGGCTGGGCTGAACCGAGGTCCTCCAATCCGGGGTGGGCAACGTCAGGAGCCAATCAGATCCAGAGTTGCGAACCGGCCCACCAACCACCGACGAGGGCTTGTACATCTGACGAGGACTTGCAAATCATGTCAGAGGCACACTGAATGGGAGAGTGCAGGCTTTGGGCGGGCCCAGGCCAAGCGCAGTAACAATAAGATAATTAGATACTGTAGCTATGAGAAGGATAACCTGACAATGATTTGGATTCACCTCATTAATGTGGATCTTAATGTGGGTTGATGAACTGCATGTGTTTAAATAGGTTTGTGAGAAATGGCAAGGTTGTGTTGGGGTTGTATTTGAGCCACCGCCTTGTTCCTGAACTCTTAACACTTAACGCAAATGACGTCACATTCATAGGTCGGACAAGAATGGCAACACGTGCAGTGTGGTTGTTATGGTTACTGTTTACTCTCCTCGCAAACATGGCGTTTTAACACCCAAACAGAGGCAAATGTCAGCGACAAATGAAATGAAGCCTCGCTTAAATTACAACCAATAACCAATAAACTTTCGTAGACTTTCAAGTGCGTAGTGATTTGGTCAGAAACACCATCAGCTGTGCTGCTCTGCTCTCCGTTCGCCCCCTGCCCTTTCTCCCTTTGTGTGAGCAGCTAACGCTGATCGCGGCTAGTAGTAGCTACCTCCCTGTACTCCACCACAGAGATGCAAGTTTGTAGTGTGATCAAATCAAGTCAGTGTCTGGCAGCTAACGCTAGTTTGTTTAGAATTTTCACCCCCACAAAGCTAAGCGCCAATGGCTTCCTGAAGGCTGTATTGTTGCAGACTGTGTTAAACCAAGACGTACCTGCACAGGTGTTACTGTTACTGGGTCTGGATGATCAATTGTTAGCCCTTTCCATCAATGAAATGCAGAGAGCAGTAAATCCCTCTCCTTACAAGCTTGTACCCAACGTTGGCATTTTTCTGGATTTCTTCCAAACTCAGGAAATGCAATGAAAAACTCCCCACATGGTCACAGTGTCCATATCGGAGTCACTCGCAGAAAGCAGCAGTGTTTGATTGTTACTATTAGCGCTGTTAAGGCAATATTCCCGTTCCTACAAGTAAAAATAGCATTTTGACGTAATTTGCGATCAATCCTATTGCAGGTGGAAGACTAAGTTCACAAACTTGTTCATCTTTTGGCTGATAGTTCAACTGACCAACTGTATGCATGGTTGTGCAATATTGTCAACACTTTTGGACACTTTTCTGAGAAATTGATTCAACATTATTATTATTACCATTATTTGTTTTATTTCACGACGTAAGCAGAGCAATTATAGAGATATCATAACTCAAGCCATTTTTACTGCTATTATGGTAAATATACCTCAAATTTAAACTATAGACTGAGAAAAGCTAGAAACAAAGTGCTCAGGAAGTCAGTACCACAAAGAGTAGCTTTTTAGAAAATGTAAATAGAGAAATAATGTGGGAAGAGTGCTGTGGTTCTATGTTTTTTTCCCCCTCTCTCTCTCTTATAAACTATAGGCTATTTAGAGTGTTTCCACATGAATGCGGCCTTTTAGGTCCTGCTCACAATTGGTCCAATTGAAGGTGAACTTCTAGAAATTTGCTTCTTTTATGCAGTGGATGCTTTAAAGTATTTGAATCCTTTTCAAATAGCAATTTTTAGTCAATTAGAGTCCATTAGTCCTTAAGTGTGTGAAAGAAGTGGATGAGAGTGAACAGAAGAGTTATAGACAGTGTCTAATCTAATCTACAAAAGGCAAGGATGAATGATGTCTCTTGAGTGCATGGTGGTGGTCTGAAGGTCCGTTGGCGGCAGATGTGGGCAGCCACACTTCTGTCCGTCTGCTCCAGGGCAGCTGCCACTATCGTGTTTGGAGTGAATTGAATTGTTCCATGTAAAGCACTTTGTGACTATGTGTGTCTCAAGCTGAACTACACTCATGTAGAGATTCTCTGCACGTGCTTTTCGTGTAGTAGAATTGACAATAAAGATGATTGAATAAGCGTTGGTGCAAACCAGGGTCAGCCGAGATGCACAAAAACGTGCACCAGAGTTCACTTTTTTTCAAATGTGCCCTTAGTCAGTTAGAGACACTTACTGTTATTGTTATTCATATAGTTTTCGCAAAAACACAGTGACCTGCTATTGGAGTTATCAGACTGAGGTTAAGATATTCTTTTTATTATTATTATTTTTGAAGTCTAGACTATGAAATAATAAGAATCCTATGGGATTCACTTGTCATATTTCACCTAAAGCAAAAGTCTGTTCTCTGGAGACAAGAACAAGACAATGAGGAAATCTTGCCTTGGCTACATTTCTCACAATCATTCCCAGCTTATCTGGTAAATTATAAATGTTGGATACTGAAAAAATGTTTTTTTTCAAATAGACCTGTTACTCTGCCCTCAACAATGTGTTGAATTAGTTATATCAGATAAACTTTTTCATAAGTACTTAGAACGGTTTGCTGTGAGGCATGATTGATGTTCTTCATCCAGCAAATCGACATACTTTAGCTGTGAGAAATATATATATATATTAAACAGTACTTTCAGAATCTTTTATATTACTAGAAAGATGACAGCTACACTTGGACTGCAAAAAAGAACAGAAAAATAAGAATAATAAACACGCTAAAGAAAAGAACGAAAGTAAATTTCCTCATTTAATCCAGGGTACAGTAGCCTTCAGATTATACAAAATACCATGTTTCCCTCTGTAGTACTAGTTTTAGACGATGCCCTCCTCTGACGCATATACAATTTATTATTTTATTTATTTTAGTGGAAAACCCTGCAGGCAAAGTTTCCCCCCCCAATGTGCATTACCTTTGTCTGCAATGAAATCCCCTGTGCGACTGAAAGCTTACACAAATACAATTATACAAATAATGACTTACAAAACCTGCAGTATTTGAGCAGTTTCATTTTACACATGCCTGAATATGCTGGTCTCCCCCCAAAGCAGGAGACAAGTGTGTCCAACTGAGAGCAGTTCCATAAGCAGATGGTATTATGGGCTGAGGCCTTGGACTTCTGAGACTCAGTTTGACTGCTAATTGCTCCAATAACTTTAGAGCCAGAAAACATTATCATGCTGTGTAAATCAGCTCATAAAGAAGTCTTACATTTTTTTGGAAGAGTCCACATTAAGCCATGACAATCTGGAGGGAGAGAAGTTTCTACAGGCTAAAGCTGCTGTAAAAAATGTCCATGAAATGTACTGAAAATTTCTGTAAAATGGTGACTGAAACAAAAATGTAAACTGAAAAATGATTAAACACCGTTTAATTAACAGTAATGTTTAGTTAGAAGTTTTACTATACGAGACTGTTACTTTTACAGGAACTTGATGTTAAAATAATACAATTTGTTTGTAGTTTCAACACAGAAAAACTGCAAAACTGCAAAACAAGCAAATACAGTTAAATGTACAACAGGAGTCTATTACTAAATAAATTAAGGACTTGAAACTAATGTTTACAAGTAATTAACTTAACCATTACTCCTGTTTGTCATTAATCATCACCCATGTTTATTAGTTTTAATTATTACCTTAATTAACACCAATAAGAACAGCATTTGTTTTTTATACATTTCTCCATGTAAAACACTAAAACTACATCTGTATACAGTGCTAGGTGAAAACAATGTCTACAAACTGAACAGGAATGTAAAGTTCTAGCTGTTGACCATACATATTCAGTCCAATAGAGCACCAGCAACATCTTTCAATGTTTTAGGTCTAAGCTCAGTTCCTCCCAAAAGAAAATACCTGAATGAACTTGAGTGTTTGTGTTTCTTTTTTGAGGTGGTAGTTTAAATAATGAGCAAAAAAATAAAATAATTAATAAAAATCTGTATAGTAATGGGCTCAACTTTAGCAAAATAACAGTTTAGTAGCTTAATAATAGCTTGCTTACAATGTTAAACAGTATTTGGGTTTACTGTGTGTCATTCTCATCTGCCCAAGTGTGCACCTTTGGTCAAAAAAAATCTTAACGCTCTTATCAAACAGTGGGAACGGGGAAAATGTTTGAATTTTAAATAATTATATTAACAACAATGCTTTTCAATGCAGTCAGAGCCCATGCAAAAATATAGATCTGTGTTTGATTTTCAAACTGGACGCCTTGATTTGTAAATTATTATTATTATTATTATTATTATTATTATTATTATTACTATTATTATTATTAACAATACTTTATTAAGGACACAGAATAAAGGTCCATAGGTGAAGTGAGTTAGAAGAAGTTTTTCGGATAATCAGTTATCGTGAGAGTTTCCACTCTAGCGGAGTTCAACGCTGTGAGCACGTCAGTCCGGTGGGCATTTTTCAAACTGAGCAGAGAGCGTCGAGTGTGCGGTGGTGAGGAGGAGGAGCATTCGGCAGCCGATAACACATGTAAGATATTTCTCTTGAAACAGAAGACGAACATTTCAGAAAAACTTAGTAGAATTTGAAAAAGGTCTCCGGTAATTTTCAGAATCGTGCTGGCTAGCCGTGGTTAGCTAGAAGAGCTAGTTCGCATCGAGCAGTTCACCAGTGAGCAACGCGGGCGGCACAGTGAAACTGGACTGCATTTACGGTGTTGCCTATCACACGTAAGTTAATTCTTTTTCTTCTAGCAGAAAACCTCATAAAACCAACTAAGCTGATCTCTGGTTATTTTCAGAACCATACTGGCTGCTCGTGGTTAGCTAAACGTGCTAACAAGCAGCGCGCAATTTGTACATGAGCACCTGCGGGCTGCCCTGTGAGACGAGGCTGTGTGTAGCCGTGTGGTGTGGATGAAGTGCATTCCCGGAGACCGTCTGTAATACAGGTAAGATATACATTTTATCCAACCGGGAGCATTTGTCCAGTTTCATTTTACCAAAAACTAAAAACTTTGAAAGCTAAGACCGTTTCTTTTTTGTCAACATTTTGTATTTTTTCTGTCGCTTTTTCTGTAATTTTTTTGTCGCTTTTTCTTGTGGCTTTTTTGAATTTTTGTCACATTGTTGTTGCTTTTTTTCATCGCTTTTTTTGTAATATTTTGTCACGTTTTTGTTACTATTTTGTTGACACTTTGTCCAAGAAGCTTTTAGATTTGTGTAAAGCAAACTGGAGAAAATGTGCTCGTCGTGGTGAGGGTTAAGAGGTTAAGATCTGCACTAAATAGGCATTGTTTGAAGGGAAAGTTTGTTTGCGAAGATGATTACTTGTCGGTTCTGTTGTAAAACTGTACATAGTTTGAGGGGTTATGTCCTGCACTGTAAAGTTCATAGGAACGAACCACGCTGTATTTTTTCATGCGTCGGCACCGAGTGTAAACGGACATTTTGTAACTATGCAGCTTTCAAATCCCATTTCTACCGGACTCATAGTAATGCCATAACTTCACTTGCTGCAACGGCAGTTGTGTCAGATTTCAAATGTGCAGTTTCACTGTGTGCACGTCAATTTCAAACTGTGAGAGAACTCGTATCCCACTTAAAGGAGCATCTAGTGGAGGGAAGCTGTCACTGAACTCACTGTATTTAAGTCACAGTTGAAAACACATTTGTTCAGGCAGGCATTCACAGAGTGATATGGCTATTTTAATATACAGTATATTGAGTTTTAATGCAGTTTTATTTTTATTCTTGTTGCTTTTATCTTGGGAAGCACCTTGTGCATCATCTGGTGTTGGAAGGTGCTATACAAATAAAATTTGATTGATTGATTGGAAGAGCCATGGCATGTCCAGTTGCCGGCTGTAATGACACATTTACTGTCAAATCTTCATTTACTGCTCATATGTAGTTTGAGGACCTCTGTCTTTGACATCAACAAGTATTCATCAGTGAATCATCCTATATGTGCTCATTTTTTAATGTGGGAGGAAACATGCAAGCAGCTAGGACTTAACCCATGACCTTCTCAGTGACTGTGCTAAGCTCTGCACCACCGTGATGCCCATTTAATTTGATATTAATAATTTGATTAATACAATTTACTTTTTTTATATATTTCAGGTGTTTTTTCTCCATCAACCCAGAGAAGGGCACCAAAGTGGAGAAAAGCAAAACCAGGCATCTTAATGTGAACCCCAGAGTCCTTATAGTGCAGCAGATAACCAAAACAATCGTTCAGTTTGTGATAAAAGCATGACATTTGGTACACATATAGCCAAAGACATACCGAAAAGATTTGGATATGGAGGCATCATGAATTTTCAACATGGCGCCCATGGCTGCCAGCAATGCCTGTTTTCTTATGAGTGACAGACATAATGTGATATTTTAGACATATTTACCATATATTGTACTTGGTAAATGTCTATAGGATAATTGAAAAGTATCATTTCATATTCAAGATGGCCGCCATTTCCCAAGATGGCAGCCGTCACTTGTATGACGGTCTGATATGTATGATCTCTGTGTCAAATCAGAATTCAAATTCTGAACTTAAAATTGGCCGGAAGCATCCTTCTACCTCACAACTGAACATGACTACTGTTTCTCTCAAAATGGTAACCCATATCTGCAAGAACTGAACCATTCAATGAATGGAAATGTAATAGAGTGGATGTCAAAGCACAGCCAGGGCACACTGGCGACACCACTGCTGTGAAACTCAGCATGGGGTTCAGTGCCAGCTAAATACACTCCTCTGGTCTTGATAATGCCATATTTCTGTAATGTGCTGGTTGTGGTGATAGTTTAGTTGTAGTGTAGTTTAGTTTCCTAAATGTTATCTAATGTTAGCCCCACATCTACTTAATAGTTTATTAATTTAGATGTAGATA
>OMNZ01110744.1:2899-16255 GCA_900303255.1 Lesueurigobius sanzi
CCAGTTTACCCGGGGCGGTCCCAGTTTACCCGGAACGGTCCCAGTTTACCCGGGACGGCCCCAGTTTACCCAGGACAGTCCCAGTTTACCCGGGACGGCCCCAGTTTACCCGGGACAGTCCCAGTTTACCCGGGGCGGTCCCAGTTTACCCAGTACAGTCCCAGTTTACCCGGGACAGTCCCAGTTTTGAGCCCTTTGTCCCATGTCCCTGTGAATTTATCTGAAACCATTCATTTGACACCAACTCTGTCCGAGTTGGCCCAGTTTTTCACCAGTGCCATGTCCAAAGCCGCATATTTACTTGATACTTTTGACCAAGACAAAAAATGTGACAAAAAATGCATAAAGATAAATTACAAAAAAATAAGAAAACACAGGAAAAATGATGAAAAAATGTGAGGAAAAACTATGAAAAAATTACAAAAAAGGAAGAAAAAAAAAGAATGATAAAAATGGAAAAAAATGATGAAAAAAAGACAAAAATTACGAAACCCCCCCAAAAGTTATGTAAAACTTACAAGAAAGGAAGAAAAAATACAAAAGTGATGAAAAATGGAAAAAAAGACAAAAAAAATATTGTGAGAAAAATTACAAAAAACCTACAAAAAATATAAGAAAATACTAAAAAAATGACGAGAAAAACAAAAGAAAAACGTGAGAAAAATTATGAAAAAATAAATAAATGAGAAAAAAAAAATCTAATTTTAGTCCCTGGTTTTAATGTGAAAAATCTGGTCACCCTATATTAAACATGTATAATTTGTCAGTGGTTTGATCTATTGGCATTCTGCAGCTGCAGAATGATTCTTCCATTTAAGTGTCAACTAGTATATTTTTGCTCTGTTTTACTTTGCTACCAAGATTAGCCATGTACACTCATTCACTCCATCAGCATGGAGTGAATGAGCCCCCTCCCTTTCATGTGTGAAGCGCTTTGGGTGTGACTGTGTCATATGAAAAGCGCTATACAAATAACTTTCCCTTCCCTTCCCAGATGCTGAGAAAAACATCAATACATATATCGTTTTCAAGAAAAAAAGGCCCATGATAAGAAGGTCTTAATGGTGGCACGGTAGCACAGCAGTTAGTGTTCGAGCTTCACACCTCAAAGGTCCCGGGTTCGATTCCCATTTCAGTGTTCTCCCCACGTCTGTGTAGGTTTCCTCCGGGTGCTCCGGTTTCCCCTACCACTAAAAACATGTACAATAGGCCCAGGATGAATAAGAGTGAGTTTGTGTGTGTGCGAATGTGGGACAACGGATGGAAATGAATGGTGTGTTTACAAACAAACAAATAAACAAACAAATAGTGCCTACTTGAAACAAGGCCTTATTTGTTCATTTAAAGGCACTACACCTGATTTTCTTTTCCTAGTAGTGGATAGGGCTGCGCCATATCGTATTGTATACCGATATACCAGTGTGAGTTTTGGATATCGTCGTGGATGTGATATAATTAGCATGTGCACTCAGCTGATTTTGACTTTAAAAGTCAGGACCAGGAGCAGATGGAGATCACAGCTAATGCTACGCTCTGTTGAGGTTTTAGGGGCAGGTGCTTAAAACATTAAATTAATTGAAGGATGTATGTTGCATGAGTAGATCAAATTTGCAAGGAAATTAGCATGAAAAAAAAGGAAAAAATTCCGAATAGATGTAAACTTGGGATTTTGAAATATTTTATCCATTGTCAATTATTTCGTCAATTCTATCGTTACCGTGATATTTCTTTCTTATACCGTGATATCGATTTTAGGTCATATTGCCCTGCCCTAGTAGTGGAATGAAATTTGTCTTGTCCTCCTTTAGTATTGTAAATTCAGACATTCGTGGAAATAATCCTCTTCATCTAAATATACAGCATTTGTGTCAATTATTTTCATGAGGGCTACTTTTCTTGCATTTCAGTGACTGTGAGTCTAAAAGGTGACACCACTAGTTGTGAAATGTGCTTATAAACTCATTTTATTTTGTTTTAGTTTTAGTAGTTAAGAAGGAAGACCTCAGAGTTTACATTGTATTGTGGCTTCCTGTGACGTGGATATTATTTCGCTTATGAACTTGAATTTGCTGATATATTGTGCATTTACAAGTGAACTCTAAATAAGAAACAAAGTGACGACGCTTGAATTGAAAGTAATTGTTTGTTTTCACAGACAGAGGATTGGCAGGTCACAGACAAACCTCCAGAGAAGATCACACATGTCCTGCAGGTGTTTCAGACCCTGCTCAAGGTGAACGAAGGGAGTCCATCCTTTGTTATATTAATTACCATGTTACATTTAGTCGTTGTAGCACAAATTTATGTAGCCAGGAATGTTTGAGTTTTTCCATTTTCACACTGCAACACATGAACTGTCCAGTGTCTGTGTGAAATTGTGAAATAAACTAAACTAAACTAGTTCTAAAGGTTTGAAAAATCATCTGACCTATTCACACCTAATTAGTGCTCGTTCAGTCGGAAAGTAATGCGCACTAAATCGTATCGTGAGTTAAATGAATCGGTACAGAACATGTATTTTTTTCCATCTCGTTCAATCCTAAGTTTGAACTTCAAACGTTGTTACGAAGATGTATTTTTTTCCTTCCCAGATCAAGGGAAGAGAAGTTGATCAGATCGACCAGTTCATCGACAAAACTGTGGAGGAATACGCAGAAAAAGGTGCGTTTTCAAACTGATGATGGGAATTTTACAGAAATATTCACCGTTTTTTTGTTTGTTTACTAGAAAAAGATCTGATGGCTGAGATTGAACGACTGAAACAAGAACTTAAGGTAAAAGGCTGCAGTATTGTCCTTTTATATATTATTACTTACTTATATATTTATTATATCAGCTATGATTATTGTTAGTTTTTCAATATTTGAATGAATTAGATTCAGTACACATAATAGTACTCAATCATGGCAATAGCACCAGAGCAAACTGACAGATAGCCCTATAGACAGAGCATTTCTTTGTGTTGTGTTGATTATATCATGTATTGTTATTATTAGCTCTAAATATATCTAAAACCAAATGTATTGTTTTTGGCGCTAAACATTATGTTGGGCAAGCCTTGTAACCTAAATGTAGTTATTGACACATCTTTGGTAGAGCAGGTGAGTCAGACTGAACTCTTGAAGTTGGACAGTCAGCTCTCGTGGGCTGATCACATTGACCACATTGTGTCCAAAATGGAGCAGAGTCAAATCTGGTGAGAACAGCACTGAAGGTAGTAGGTGTGACCAAAGAAAACCATCAGGTCTATGCCCCGCCCTCCCTCCATGAGAGGTCTCTGGCCAGAGAGGCTCAGAAAATCGTGAATGACCCAACTCATGTATTAAACAGAGAATTTGAGATGCTTCCTTCTGGACGCAGGTTCAGGAGCCAAAATGCAAATACAACAGATTCAAGAATTCATTTATACCGTCCTCCATACGGTTTGTAAATAAGAATGCTTAGGATTTAATTGTTATTTTACTCCTGTAACTTATATTGTTACTTTGTTTGTTTGACTGTGTTTGTGGGAATGTACGAAGCAGCACCATGTACCCAAGACAAATTTCCCCATTGTGGGACAATAAAGTATACTATACAATACAATACAATACAATACAGCAGGGTCTCCAACTTTTTTTACTTTGCGAGCTACTTTTGCGTAACAAAAATGGCAGCGAGCTAGTTATACTTCAAAGAAACGTATGTAACTAGGCATGGACTGCTAAGATGATCATTTGACTCAATAAAAGAACATGATATTAGTTTCTGGGTTGTACTTTGCTATATTTGGAGATATTTTGCTCAGAACAACAAACATGCATCTAAAATGTGACTCATCAAGCATATGTAGAAGTGTAGAAAGCCTTTCGCTAGCTATTTGGAAAGGGCTGGTGAGCTACCGGTAGCTTCCGAGCTACTGGTTGGAGACCCCTGGGCCAGAGGCATTGTACTGTTTTTTTGAGTAATTGGATATGTTCACGATTAACTAATGAGCGTTAGGTCCATGTTTTGTTATTGAATCTTATCAAAGTGTCAGGTTGTATTGAGAAGGCTCTGTATCGAGGTACGTATCGTGACCTGTGTATCGAGGTATTTTCATGTTATATAAACCAGGGGTGCCCAAAGTGGAGCCCGCGGGCCAAATTCGGCACTTCAAGAGGTTTGATTCGGCCCTCGAGATGGTGCTTAGGAGTTTTTATTTTGTATACTAAGGAGTATTTATTTTGATTAATTTATTAATTTGCGACTGAATAAACTCACAATAGAACTGAAGAATGCCAAAACAGCATGGCCTACTCAAAAGCACTGTAATTAGAGGATATTAAAAGATAGATCTGTTTATTTTTGGTCTTTACATGTGAAGCAATGTTGTGGCCCTTTGTGTTTGACCCTTTGCCTGCTAATTTGGCCCTCCATGGAAAAAACTTTAGGCACCCCTGCTATAAATCTTCACCTGGAAACAAATAAATGACCCAATCGTTACAGTAAGGAGTGTAATTATTGAACAGATTCAACGTTTCTCCATAGAACTATAGGACATTGTAACTCCAGTGACCATTTTCTCACTTTACAGTCTTGGTCAACAATATTTTGAAGGTTTGTTCAGAGGGATTTTTCTAAATTGAATTCCTAGCTGGATATATTGAGCTTTGAACGGCAAAATCACGTTTTACAGATGTATTCATTTATAACTAGGTCATTCAAAGATATGGAAAATCCCATTTGAGTAGATGTTTGTAACTAAGATATCAACAAAATAAAACTATACATTTAAACCTGGCTCAATCCATTATTTAGATTTTGTCACCAAAAACATTGGCAATTTTGGTCATTTTCACACATATAATATTATGTTTTTTTTTATATGAAAACATAAAATGATCAGTAATTTACAAAAGTTTTAAATCAATATCATCAATTACATTTTTTCCCCTATTCACCCGCAGTGTCTCACCTTAAAATGTATTCGCTTTGTCTTCAGGATTCCTGCTTTCACCCTGAAATAAGAACAATACTTTACATGTAAACAAACCTCGTCCAGTTTAACCAATGGTCGTTCGTCTTATGCCGCGCAGTGATTGGCTGAAATCCCTAAGAAGATTATTGGGCTAATTCCCCGTGCTCCACAAGCAGCTCTGCCTTTACCACCTCAATAATATCACGACTACTGCCCTTTCAGAAATGTAGTTCAAACAAGGACTTCATCATTTTGAACTTCTGAACTTTTTAAAAGCACCAGTTTTTAATTTGCGTTGATCAAATGTTGGAGCCAGTGAAGAAGCCCGGGCACATTTGAGAGGTGATGATTCTGATTTTCCTATAGCTATGCTGTAGTTATCACCCTCCACTCAACAATATCAGCCGTGGAACCAGTGAAAAGGTCTCTAAATATTCATCTTATTTAGCCAAAACTACTAAAGAAAATATTCATAGTAAATAGTTCAAACGTATGATCTTATGATGAATTGATATGTGTCTTTTTTGTTTTGATATTGAGCGATATAAAAATACATCGAATTGAATTGAAATATGTTCAATATCTACTTTGCTCATTAGATGACACACATTTACGGATGAACGGTTTTCCACAAAATATATTATTGCAGTTTTTATATGAATTGTGATTGCAGGTATTATCTTAAATAATGTTGAAACTATGAAAAGACTTTGAACAGGACGGTGCAGTGCGTGGTACAGCAAGCACTTGAGGTTCATTTTAACACATTGAGTGCTGCGCTGTTTTTGGGATTTATCCCCTAGAGCAGTGGTTCCCAACCTTTTCTCCTAGAAGCCCCCCCTGCTCAGGCTGGATACAGGTGGGGCCCCCCCATTCCAAAACCGCAGGCTTCCTGAATACATTACAATGTAAAAAAAAATGTGTCCAAATAGGAATTATTTAAAGAATCAAAATCAAAGAAAACTTTGGAGTGTTTTCTGCACATGCAGTCCTTTTTTAGTCATGTTTGGTCATTTTTTTGTATTTAATTTACTCAAATAATTATGTCTTATGGCCTAACCCTCTAACCAGACAAAGCTCTGGGCCCCTCCTGCAGTTCCAGGTGCCCCCCAGGTTGGGAACCACTGCCCTAGAGCAGTGTTTCCCAACCAGGGGTACGGGGACCCCTAGGGGTACGCAAAAGGTTAGCAGGGGGTACTTGGATTAATTTCAGATAAAAAAAATAAGATTAATTTTTGATTATTATAGTCAAAGAAAAGCTTAAAAAACATGTAACTGTAAAAGAGTGAGAGTTTCAGTGTATTTAGTTAGCTTTTTTACTGATAATTAGGAGGTTTAGTCATTCATTTTCTAACTAATCAACAAAACCATTGAGGCAGGGGGTACTCGTAGTATAAATGAAAGGCCCAAGGGGTACGCAAGGCAAAAAAGGTTGGGAACCACTGCCCTAGAGTGCCAGCAATCCAGACCATTTTTCATGATATTTGTAGCACCACAGCGTATTCTATGTTATGGCTATGGCCACATATTATGGCTCGTTTGAAAGGTGAGACTCTAAGCTCTCAGTGGGTGAAAACCGTTTATTTCCTCGGTTCCTGAGAAAAGTTAAGATCTAACTCTAGAAACGGAGATATCAGGTAAAATGTCCAGACGAAATGTACAGAATCAGTGACATTTCATGACATTCATTTCTGTTCTGTTCATCACAGAGCTCCCAATCACACATAAGGTGTGTTAGAGTGTCTAGTTTCATGAAAAAAATATATATATATATTTTTTTTCGTTTTTGGCACTCAATGTGTTAACAAGACTATTTCCAATAATGAGTTAAGGAGGGGCCAAAAGGTTTCAATTGAAAGTCAAGAGAAGCTTTCAGGTTCTGGAGCCATCTGGAGCCAATACTCAGTTGCATGAAAAATACATAACAAATATATAATATGAAAATTGCAAATGGAATTGCAATTACTGTCTGAAATATCGCAATTAGGTTTTTTGTTTAAATTTTGTAGCTCTAGTCCTCTGAGGCGACTCTTGTTGTGATATTGGGCGATACAAAAATAGAAAAAAGATTTATTTACTGCTTTGGTCCACATGCTGTTTGACTGTGGTGTTTGCGCATGTTGTGATGTCGTCGTGTGGTTCCAGTTTCCCGGAGCTCAGAGGAGGACTCTGCCTCTGGAGTTCAGACACCTGGAGTCTCAGCTGGAGCAGAGAGAGAAAGAGGCCTCGGAGCTGCGAGACGAGATGGGCCGAGAGCGCCAACTCAACGCTGAGGTAACTGTGATCCTCCACAAGACGTATGGCTTTAGTGTCACAAACTCTGCTCTCTCTCTGTTTTAATCTTGTGGTATAATGGTGTCATTTCCACAAGATATTAGGCATTAAGTCATTAAAAAATCATTCAACAGATTGTGCCAAATATTAAGGCCTTTGCTCTGCCTGATCCTGGCAGGCCTTGAATATGTTGTTCTAATTTCAGGTTAAAAGCAGGAATCCTGAAGACAAATTTAAGGCGAGATGCTGCGGGTGAATAGGGGAAAAAATGTAATTGAGTGATAGTTTGATTCATTTGTAAACCAAATTAATCAAATCAAATTATATTTGTAAAAACATCTAATGGCCAATGCACAATTTTACATTTGGTTATATTTTTTTCCTGTTATTGACGGCACTTTGAGGACTCTTACCCCGTCGAAGTCTCAATTTAGAGAATTGTTGTGGACAAAAGTCTTCATATTGTATTACTGTGAAATGTTTGTTGTAAACTACAGGAAACGGGGTAGGCACCCATAAGCTTTTCTTGCTTCAGCCTACTCCCTTTGAGTACCATTACTGTGTAATATTTTTATTTATTTGTTATTTGATATGGACATGACAAGAGCATTGGACGGACCAGATGCATTGTTTAAAGTGTGACAAGATAAGATCAGATAAACTTTATTAATCCCCCGTAGGAGAAATCCAGGTGTCCAGTAGCAAACCCAGTCACACAAATAATCACATACATAAATAAATAAAAAATAGATAAAAGATTGAAACAACAGACTGATGAAAAATGTACAACATTTCACTGCTCACTTCAAAATGTTATAGCAAGACTGTTAATTTACAACACCTGTCCACAGGAGGCCTTTAGAACATGCAAAACAAACATTACAATACAATATATAATAAACGATTATATAGACAGGGAATTACATTTCATGAAGAGTTCTCATGTGTGCAGCTTTGGGCAGACTTCAGTGAAAATTAACTAATGCGAATTGAGGTCAATAAAGTCTCATTTTTTAATGTAAAAAAGTTTTCCGCTTTTGAGAAAACTGTTGAATGAGGCATTTTCAAAGTATTTTTTATAAATAGCAAATGGCCATTGCACAATTAGCAAATGTACTGTCCTTATGTTCTGTTTGTGGCCGTACATTTTTTTTTTTCAAGCTTTCTTCACATAAATATACTTCAGTCTCGAAGTCGAAGTTGAAAAAATTTGCAAGGTGTGCATCCTTATAAAAGAATATTTTGAAAATACTTCATAAATGAGGTTTGTCACAGAAAATCATATGGTTTCTCAAATATGGAAAAAGTTAGTTAAGTAAAAAAATCATTAAGCAGCATTGAATTTGACTTTGCCAAACGTTGATCATTTCACTTTGTCTCTGCTGCGGAAGGTTTCTTGCCAATAGCCTGGAGCTGTTGTTTTTAGCCTTGACTTAATTAACTCGCTTCACTCTCCTCTGTGCCAGTGTTGGAGGAGCCCAGGTGTGCTCAGGGATAACTATTTACAAAAACAACATGGAACCGCATTAGACATGTGATATATTATAAAAAGCTCTTCTTTTCTTTGATATTTGACAGTTGCAGACTCGCGCGGAGGAAGCTGAGGCCAAAGTGCAAAAGCTGAAACGAGAGGTGAGTGTTTTGTGTAACATCATTTGTATTTCTTTTTGTTTCGATCTGCCTCGGTGTCTCGTAATCGTCAATCCTTTATAATTATACATGTACGTCCTCTCATGTTTTGCCATTTCTTTTTATAGATTGTGTTCACGTTCTACAATTCTATTTCAGTCCGAGTGCCAATACAGCTTTACAGGGTAGAATCTATTTTTGAAAGAAATCTCCCAAAACAAAATGTCCAAACGTTTTCCCTGATCATTATTTGATAGTGATTAGTAGTAGTAGTTTAGTTTATTCGGTCAGACACATTTTGGGACATAAGAGAAGGTAATAAAAAAAAGGAAAAGGTACAACAGCAATTTCTGTTAGCTTATGTCAATGAGCGAACATGCTTTTTCATAAATATACAAGGGGTTAGGCAATTCATACAAGTAAAGTTTCCACAGTTTGGGGGCGAAACCAGATTAGATTAGATTAGATTCACAAACCTGCAATATTATTCTTTTGGCTGAAAGTCCTTTCTTCTGGCCAACATCACGCACATGTTTTTGAATATTGTCTCCACTTTTCGATGCCTTTATGAGAAAATAATTAGACCTTAGTTCATATGTGCTGACACAGAACACATTAGACTTTGTGACAGTATTTGTTTCATGTGGATCGGCCCAGGAATAAGAGGAGAAATTAGCAATGAATTAAGTCTAGGAATCTTCATTTTGACAGTTACAGTTAGAAGCACAGAATTCTCAGCTGCCCTCCACCCTCAATGTTACAGGCTCTTTAGAATGTTGTGACGTCTCGTGAACGCAACCAACCTATTGTCTGTTGTCCCATTAATTCATGGATGTTTGCTTCTTAACACCTTTTTTCTCTTTTTTGCACCACTTAAGATAAAAAAACTTAGGAGAGAGGTAAGGTCGTGGCGATTATAGCTATGAAGATTAGCCCTAGTCTCAACAATAATGTCCCAAAATAGAATTTCCCCTGTGTTTCAATGTACGTTATTGTCAAAAGAAGTCCCTCTTAGAAAAAGTAGTGATTACGATTAGTGCTGCAACTGACACTGCCAACAACCACCAGACACCAATCCATTTAATTAACTCATTTATTATTTTTTGTTATTCCTTAAAAATATATACCAATAGCACTAGAAGGACACACCATGTTCTTCCCTGCCACCTCCTTGTTGGCACCACCATCCCCACAGCAAAACCTATGTCTGATGTGTGAACCCCAGTCTGTTAAAGCGTTATAAAGCCAGGGCGGACTTTGGGCTAGTTGGGAGCGGGCCATTGCCCCCAATCAACAGGCTCCTCTCGGCTACCCTAACCACTCTAAAGAGTGAAAAGTCTGATTATTGCTTCTGGAAAACAATTTATTGATTAGTAGAGTTGTTTCAGCCTTACTTATTGTGCAGTAGCTCCATCCGTCTGTCATAAAATTTATAATATTGTTTAATTTTCACTTTGTGCTCGGACAGAACGAGCAGCTGACTCAGGACGTGAACTTCTATCGGACTGAACTCGACGCCAAAGAGCCCACTCCATCCAGAGACCAGAGCGCGGAGATCCAGAAGAAACTGACCCAGGCCAACAGACACCTGTACCAGTGTCTGGACGACCTACAGGTACGACACTAACAGACACCTGCACCAGTGTCTGGACGACCTACAGGTACGACACTAACAGACACCTGCACCAGTGTCTGGACGACCTACAGGTACGACACTAACAGACACCTGCACCAGTGTCTGGACGACCTGCAGGTACGACACTAACAGACACCTGTACCAGTGTCTGGACGACCTGCAGGTACGACACTAACAGACACCTGTACCAGTGTCTGGACGACCTGCAGGTACGACACTAACAGACACCTGTACCAGTGTCTGGACGACCTGCAGGTACGACACTAACAGACACCTGTACCAGTGTCTGGACGACCTACAGGTACGACACTAACAGACACCTGTACCAGTGTCTGTCTTAATTTAGTGTCAGGAGTGTAAATAATGTAGTTTCCGACTATAAGTCGCACTTATTCTCATAGTTTGACTGGTCCTGCGACTTATACTCAGGTGTGACTTATATATTAAAATATATCATTTCACATGTCCGTTACACTGATTCTGTTCATTATAGTTATATCTATAGTTATCTGAATAACTGTTAATATGTTACGTTAGCATACCGTACAACGTTCAGCCTGTTGTTCTCTATTCTATTGTTATTATTATAACTTGCCTTTCAAGATACAATATCTGATATTGATCTTGGATTTTATGAAATAAATTTCCCCCAAAAATGCGACTTATAGTCTAGTGCAACTTATATATGTTTTTTTCTTCTTCAGTATGCATTTTTGCCTGGTGCGACTTATACTCCAGTGCGACTTATAGTCCGGAAAATATGGTAGATCTTTGGCCTGTGTGGGAGCCTCCTGCTCTGTGCGTCCTGGCTGCTTTCATTTAGCATGGCTCCTCAATCGAAGAGCACAAACACCCCAAAGTTATAATGAAAGCAACCGTCTGGAACACGATAAGATCACTGTGGATAAATACTGCCTTTTGATGGACTTTATAAAATTATTCTGAAGTTCCAAGACAAAAACTAGAGGAACTAGAGCTGCTAAAAATGAACTATGAAGGTAAGCTATGTGCTAATGTTATGTAATGTTAAGTAGATAACTTTGTGATAACAGAGGCTAGTGCCATCAATCGGCAAAATCCCCTTTTACGACCATAGTATGTGATGTGAAATAATGATCTGGTCGGACATGCCTGTTTGTGTGAGGGCTGTCTTCTCTCTCAGGCTCAGTCAGGTCATCTCATGTTAGTATCAGTTCAGCTTTGACCAGGGGTTGAGGACGATCCCAAAACAAAAGACTACACAGAGAACAGCCAGTGTGAAAAGGCCACCTGTCCTGTTGCTCTTATCAATAAAATATAGTTAGCCACTTTTAACTCAATGCATCCTAAACAAAAAAGTAATATATGGTAGCCAATGTAGTCCAACTCTCTGGACTGAACCGTCTCACCACACTCACTGTATTTCTCAGACAGTGTTGACTTTCGAGCGCCGTTTCCCAGCGCCTGATCAGCCTCTCGCTCCTCCGCAGCCTGCTTCATATCATATATCACCATCTTCTGTCTCTCGCAGATTTATTGATGCCTGGACCCTCTGCACAGACCCTTGTTTTGGCCCCATCTCTCTTTCTCTCTCTTTCATCACTCGCTTTAACACCCAGCACCTGTTTTTACTGCTGCTCTCTCTCTCTGTTCTAGTGATTTGTGGCTGATCCGAAGAATGCTTTAGAGTTGAAAATAAGACATCAGTTTTGACGCCGCTGCCTCTACCTGTGCGCTTGAGTTGTATAAGAAATGTAACACTGCATAAAGTTTGTTTGAATATGAAAAGATCAAATAAAATAGAAAGTCGAGATTGATCATTGTGACCCAAGATAATTGTGATCTGGCATATCGCCCAGCACTAATTGAAACATACAGTATTTAATGATATTGTGTTTCTTGAAGCTTCTCCGTGTTTTTAGTCCCTTCTTCTCATTTTTATTTAGTCTGTATGAGTTGAGGAAAATATCTGGAGATTTTAAGATTTTGGATTGAGCATTTTAATAATTTCTTTAAAGGGTAACTAAATGGGCGTGGCCAGAGCCTTACTCCACCCACAAACAAGATCCAAACACCGCAGCGATATGGGCGTACTCGGAGGCTTTGGGGTGAGGTGCAGGGGGTGAGTGTGGGCAGGTGTGGCGTATTTATGTATAATGAGGAGGACACGGGACTACACGTGTTTAGTTAGGGGCAAGGAATTATGGGAGACGTAGGCTATTTCCTATACCTACTGCTAGCCTACACATTACAGCACACTCAGTTCAAACGTATAAGTTAGAGGCAATATGTCATCTTGCTCACTTAATAGGAGCGTTTGCTGTGAGATAAATGTACGATCTGAGTGTAAACAAACAGGGATTAATGGACGTGATATGTGCAACTTTGCCGCCCCCTAGTGTGCAATCTGTAGATTTCTTCAAACTCCTCGTGTGCGTGTTTGTGAAGAAACACGCTACAGGGCGTGTGCGAGACAGAAAACTTTGACATTCCATTGGAGCAGAATCACTGACATAAGCAAAGCCTTTGTCTACATAGGCAGTACTGTTTAGAGTCAATGGAGGCGGAGAATTCAAACTCACATGCGTTGTCGTCGTTCAAACTCAAGGGGGAGCAACACTGACGTTTTTTAACACTAAATTAAGTTTTCTACTAATATGCACTGTCATGTCAAAATAGTGACAAGGACCTGTAGCCAGCTCTATGAGACACCGATTCTCAGCTAAAAAAAAGTTGATTTGGGGTTTAGTGCCTATTTAAAATTTCATAACTCTGGACAGGAATGGGCTAGAGACTAGGGATGGTCTGATATGACCATCAGGCGGTGCCCGTTGCCGGGTCGCAGGGGCAGCAGTCCAAGCTGCCTGGATCACAGTCCCTTATGGCTCCTCCTGCAGGT
>OMNZ01110746.1:0-10858 GCA_900303255.1 Lesueurigobius sanzi
TACTTGCCATTTAGTTACTAAAGTTCTATTCAAGTAGCCTGGTAAGAGCTACTAGCCTTATCATATAAAGTTGGAAAAGACTTTATATTTATCCATGGGTTACAGTCTTGTGATCTTTTTCCCGCTATAGCCACCATTTTGAGGATTTTTAGCCATTCAAAACATTGAACATTTTGTTGTGAACCCAGGAATTGTATTAGATTTCAATTTCGGCTAGAAACCATTCACTGCAGTGGTGGAAGAAGTACTTTACAAGTGTACTTAAAAGTAAAAGTGCAAATACAGGACCAAGAATTTACTTAAGTAAAAGTACAAGTATTAGACTAATTAAGTAAAAGTATAAAAGTATCCACTGTAAAATAAAGTATAAAGTAAAAATATTTTTTAGAGTTTAATGTGTGCTTTTTTAAGTCTTTGAATCAAACCAGGACTAAACCAGGACTAAACAATGTCTAAATGGGTAAACCACTAAATCAGGACTAAACCAGGTCTAAATCAGGACTAAACCAGGTCTAAACAATGTCTAAACGGGTAAACCACTAAATCAGGACTAAACCAGGTCTAAATCAGGACTAAACCAGGTCTAAATGGGTAAACCACTAAATCAGGACTAGACCAGGACTAAACCAGGTCTAAACAACGTCTAAACGGGTAAACCACTAAATCAGGACTAAACCAGGTCTAAATCAGGACTAAACCAGGTCTAAACCAGGTGTAAACAATGTCTAAACGGGTAAACCACTAAACCAGGGCTAAATTAGGACTAAACCAGGTCTAAACCAGGTCTAAACAATGTCTAAACGGGTAAACCACTAAATCAGGACTAAACCAGGTCTAAATCAGGACTAAACCAGGACTAAACAATGTCTAAATGGGTAAACCACTAAATCAGGACTAGACCAGGACTAAACCAGGACTAAACAATGTCTAAACGGGTAAACCACTAAATCAGGACTAAACCAGGTCTAAATCAGGACTAAACCAGGACTAAACCAGGTCTAAACAATGTCTAAATGGGTAAACCACTAAATCAGGACTAAACCAGGGCTAAATCAGGAACAAACCTGGTTGACACCAGGACTAAACCAGATCTAAACAAGGTCTAAAGGAGTGAACCACTAAACCAAGTCTAAGCTGGGACTAAATCAGTTCTTCGTAGAGAGGTCACTTTGAAAATAAAGTACTTTTACATTTAACCCAATTTGAAAATGTAGTGGAGTAGAAAGTGCAGATACTGGATCTGAAATGTAGTGAAGTAAAAGTAAAAAGTATTCATCATAAAATGTACTTGAGTAAAGTAAAAGTACCTATAATTTGTACTTTTTACTTGTACATGTTACTTTCCACCAGTCACTCTCACTAGCCACTTTGGCCAGCCAAGTTTAGCAATACTTAGTTCTAATTTTGAATCATGAAGAAAATATAACTCATGTGCCCAAGTTTTCCTCCTTTGTGCCTTTCATAGCACTTAAGATCAATTTATTATAATTACTTTAATAATATTTGTGTGTACCTTTTTCAGAGAAAAAGCAAGCAAATTCCTACACGCTCCTCACACACTTAATATGCACCACTGGTGTTCGCTAATTTTTACATTTATTGTCCTAAATTCATAATTTCCCTAGGCTATAGATACACCATATTTTTGTGTGACTTCAAGAAACAATTGAAGAAATACAAAATGTAAGGTTTTCATAAAGATCATCCCTGGCCTAGATCCCAGACGCTTGTAAACACTTGTGGCTTATGTGATCAGGTGACAACCTACTGCGCTTATTCCCAATGACCTCTCTCTTCTGTAGTAGTCTGGTACAGATTCATTCTCCCAGTGTGCACTGCTGTGACTGTATCGCTACAGATGCCCTTCCTGATGCCACTTTCTTCATTTATCCAGGCTTGGAGCTTGCACAAATGTCCCAATAACAACAGGTGATTATAAACTACACAATGATGTCACCTTAATTTCAGCAGAATCCACCGAGATGATACCAAACAACTACTTTCTCTTGATTGTTCCAAAGTGCTATGTTGACTCCAGAGCTGATGAGAAAATGCCTCTTAAGTGGTTTAAAAGCTCAGCAGAGGAGGCTGAGGATGAAGCCAGTGCAATGAGATTACAGTCTTTGATACAGGAAGTAGCTCTGTGTCAAAAGGCCTGCACCACGACCCGTTACGCTACAGCTAACAAATCCTATTTACAGGTGAGGCTAAGTCTTACAAACACAAGTCAAATGACATTGTACTGCGCTATATGTCCTCTCTGACTTCCTCTGACAAATACAAATATACAATTTGAAGAAAGGTTTACGCATGTACAAGTGAATGCAGGGAATCTGGCCAAGAAAAAATGCCAAATGGGTTTCATAGCTATTTGCATTTATTAACAAACTTTCTTTTTGTACAGAATGTCGGCATTAGTAAAGTACATTTAGTGATATTTGTTAACTATTTAGCATGTATTCACAGTTAATCTATGGGGTAATTTGATAATATACAGGTGTATCCAGATCTCGTACAAAATACCAGGACATTTTGCCATGGTATGTACATTTGTTATGTTATGATGCAGCCGCCCTTGTCTCCCTTGTAGGGGTTCTTCTCATCCGAGACTCCTTTGATCAACTGATCGTTGGCAGACAGCTCCTCCACATATGCAATGGTATCGGTGCAGTTGGCCATCACCTAAAAGAAACAAAATGAAATCTTTTGACAATTGCAAGCGCGGATTCTCCATTAACCAAGCTGTCACTGTGTAAGGGATCATTTACATAATTGGTCTTTGCAAACCAGTGTCCATTTGACATTTTTATAACCTTGTTTTGATCAAATACAAAGTCAACAAGTTGTACTCATAGTGTGTTGTTTCAAGAAATGTTAAATGAAAATGAGTGTAGATTTCTCCTTCAATTCCATTGACCCATCAAAACAAACAAATGTCCTATATCCACAGAAAAGACATGGGACTATGTTTGTGTGGGCTCTTGTTTACATGTAAATGCATGTTTCTGCCATGTCACTCTTTTAAAAACAAAGAGTGAGCGAAAACTATGTATAAAGGTATAAAAATGCGCAATAACTTACAGCTGTCCGAGGTGTGTCGACTTCCTTCTTCAACTGATCCAACTCCATTTTCAGGATCTCCTTATCTGACATATCCCGAGCCATCCTGACTGCAAAGTAGATACACCCATGTTAAATTGGATGAAAAATAAAATACAGATCACGCCTAAAAGCCACAATATTATGCTACTTTTGCAGCTAATGTAGTAAATAAAACCCTCTCACCTGTTGAATGGAGGGGTCCCCAAATGCAAAGAAAACTCTCAGCTCCTACAAGCACATACACTGTGTGCCTGGCTCCTGTCTGGTGTCCTGCTCAGATGGACTGAACAGAGATGCCCCACTGCTCCTCATCCCAGCTGATCCTTTGGGACGGGTCGGCACAGGATTGGGCCTGATGTCACCAATCCCCCGGTAAAAGGATTAAACAATCAACAGCCATTTAACAGGGAGGAAGAATGAGAGGGAACCTTCGAGAATCAAAATGTACAGACACTATGGTGGGCAGCAGGTTATACTATGTCATAGCTTCGTAGTTGTATCTGGGTCAATTGCCTCACAGCCTTATCAGAAAGATGTTGATATTGTTTCAACTGCTGATGGATATCTTGCTTTAGGTCATGGTGACATTTATTATTTCCCAACATGCATGTGTAGTACTTTCAGTAATTGTAATATAATCATTTATAGAGTGGGCTATAATTTTAGTTAGGATGATGCATCTACATGTGAGCAAAGAACATCAATGTAAATATTCTGAAATGGCACAATAGCTAAGGTCATAATATTCATCGAGCCAACAAGGACAAAAGGCTACACATATTTTCTTTATCAATATTTCTATCAGCCAAATTGCACACTAAAAAATGAGCTTGTGTATTACCAAATCATGGTGCATGTACTTGTGTAAAAATTGGCTACACTTGTTTGTGTAGCAGATGTCCAAAGTGATCTTGTTTCATTCATGGTAACGTTTTGAGCAGAGCCTTCTTCAGATCTGAATCACAGTGCACTGAAAAACTGATCTGAAGAGGGGTGTGCCAAAATGTTATTTGTGAAAAAAGAAATTAACTGGATATATGCTACCTTGCGTATACTGTATGCGCATCTCTTTAATAAAAGTCTAGAGGTTTTCAGACACTTCATGAATGCAAAACAATGATCACACTGATTCCAGAAGAAGCTAGATTCTGAAAGGAAAAACATACCAAAAGTGTGTCTTTAGGGGGAAAAAAGGATTACTTTGGTTTGACTTTTCATCTGAGCCGTGAGACAAGAGTGATCTTTTGTTAAACCACTGCAGGACTCACCTCATAAGCCATTTTCAGGATCTGGGTTAGTCTCATCGACTGCAGATTAACCTGAGACGTCACGTTGGATTAGAGGCATGTTGGACACACTTTCAGAGAGTGATAAATAATGAAAACAAAGCTTTCTCTGCTCACAATATTATTGGGCTGCTACCATGGTCGTGCCAGCTACTTATTGTCTCAGTAAAATGATTGCATTATTACAGCCACTGCATTGTAGTTTATGTTTAGTTTGGCATAATTGATATATCAAAAATCAATTTTATTCATGACTTGGTTCCTGACTTATATATAATGGCCTAGTCTAGTTCTCTTTGCTCAACCAAGAAATTAGTTGAAATCCTCTGTGACCTTCTGATTCAAGCAATGCCCTCAATCCACCTCTAGAGAGCAGCATTTGACCTTGTAACAGTTCAACAACCAGGGCAGAGCCTCAGAAAGAGGGCATAGCTAAGGGTAAAGAAAAGGTAGGACTATCATAATGAATAGCATCATGCCATTGCCACTAATTTATCACAGTATTTTAGTATTTCAGTCCTGCTCTATTTGATACTTAGGCCAATATGAAACTTTTTTTATTTTATTTTAAAAACAACCTAAATAATTAATGATATGCTGCCTTAATAAGAGAACAGCGATACAATTAAAAAATATGTAAAAATAAAAATGAATTGAATTAAACAAACTTCAAAATAAAATGTAAAAATGCGCTCCGGCTTTTATTTTTACATGTAGTGGTACTTCCGGTGTACGTCTTCTTCTTCTGCCACGCTGCTGTTGTTGTGGATGAATGAACAGCGATCATGGCAGCCCCGAGCAGGAAGCAACTTTTCAGGTTTCTGAGTCAAATGGGAGCCTTCATTCTGACCAGATTTGGGTTTTGGAACTGCTTCAGTATGTTGATGTTGTTTGCTGAACGAGCGGACTCTAAAAGGTAAGAGAAACGAGTGAATTGAGCACTTCGGAGCTAACATGCTAACGAGCTGCTATGGCCTGTCAGGACCTGTTAAAGCTGCATGCAAAGTTAGTGGCAGCAGCAATGGGATGATGTGTTATCTTAAAAGTTTCCAAATGAGATCATGTCTGGTTGCAGTGTGAGTTGATTTTTAACCGTAAGAGAAAAGGGAAAGCTACTGTCATATGGAGTGGATTAGATTAGAATGGAAGCTACTACTCTGTAATTTTAGTTGGGCTTAGTATAATGTATAATTATCCTTCTCCTTTATGTTTACTTTGTGGTAGAGTGGGCTTCCTTACCCCACCCTGTGCAAGACTGCATGGTGCTGCATATGATTTACATTAGTTTGTAATGTAGTTGTTGGCTCTTGTTAATGAATTCACTATTGGATAATGGATATTGTACAAGACAAGAGAGACATTAAAAGTTATGCTAACAATGTACATGGTTATCATTATTGTCTGGTGGTGTCTACATAAATAATGTAATTCAAATTGAAATCCACTTGTTTAGGCAGCTCTTAGACAGGCATCATACGTTTTTATAGGAAAGCAGGGAAATGCAATTGCCAGTTTCTGAATTAACTTGGTTTAATGCAAAACTAAGCAGCTGTAGCCTGGAGTTGTCCTACCTTTCTGGTTTGAAACTGCAGAATGCACATGGAAACCATGACAACCAAGTTAATTCAGAAACTGGCAATTATGGTTGCATAATTTAGAAGCAGACAGAAATGGATTTATTTTATTATGCTCAGTTTGACTTGCAATCCGTAAAGGACTATTTTATTATGCCTTGGTATTAGAATATTAAACTGATCAGTGTATAAAGCATTTTAAATATATTTATGTAAGCATCACTTAATATGTATTGTATTGTTTTGCTTCCTGCAGAAAACCAGACATCCAGGTGCCGTACCTGTACATAGACATGGGGGCCGCAGTGCTGTGTGCCAGCTTCATGTCGTTCGGGGTGAAGAGGAGGTGGTTTGCGACGGCGGCTGCAGTTCAACTGGCCATCAGCACATATGCCTCATATGTCGGGGAGCAGGTGCACTACAGCGACTGGCTGAAGGTAAGTCGTGTGGTACAGGAATAACTTATGGAAAATAGTTAAAATATTTTGATGAATTAGCAATATTTCAGCTGAATTAGTGGACAGTTGAAACATCACATGGGTCATTCCGGGTCAATTCAACCAAGAAAATGCACTCATGTCACAGATTTTGATGAAATTTGGTGTTTGATGGCCTGGAGTGATTGGCCTCTAGGAGAAACTGTGAAAGCCCAAATATTTTTGCTCAAAGTCATCTAATTAGTGAGATATGGGCTAATGAATTTTCGGCCAATTAGCACGACATGCGTTACAAAAATGTCCATATCTCTAAAAGTATGGCACCTAGAGAGCTTTATATAATAATAGCTTTTGTTTGAAGATAATAATCAAAAATGCAATTCAGTTTAATCCTATTTTGTATCTGAAATTATTCCAAGTACCCCCTTCGAAGCTCTTGCGTACCCCCAATGGTCCCCGTACCCCTGGTTGGGAAACACTGAAGTATGGGATATTATACAGATGAGTACAATCATTGAAAGCTTTTTCCACTTTGGAAGGGATTTTTACACAAGCAGCAAGTGAGGCTGATTCCAAGTGAGGTCAGAACTGTAGGATGTACCAAATATGGTGATTTTTGACCTGACATACCATGTATTTTGCCTGATTGCTCAAAAAGTTATGGAATGCCCATCCTGAAACTTTCAGGGATGTTAGTGGACATGATAACCTTTCTTTGATATGAATATGAAGAAAATTGAGAGACGTGCGTTTTTTGCTATTCCCAATTTTATTTTTCACTCCTTTTATAATTTTTTTCTAGTCCATTTTTGGAAATAATGTTAATGAAACATAGGCCTTGAAGAGAGCTTTAAAATTACACCAAATCAGCTCTCTAGGTGCCATACTTTTAGAGATATGGACGTTTTTGTATCGCATGTTGAAAATTCGTTAGCCCATACCTCACTAATTTCATTCTATGTGTCTCATTTCTTTCCTTTTTATGTTTGGTAAACTTTAAGATACAAGAATGAGAAAAAAAATAATGCGTCCGCACAACTGCACAGCTTTGATCCTGCACACTGGTTCAGACTGGATGTGTGTGTCTTTTGTTTCTAATGCAAACTTTAAGATGCATTCATGGTTGTTAGTAATCAACATGCACCACCTCTTCATCACCCGTTTATTTTCTCGCAGGTCCGGATGTACTCCAGAGCCCTTGCAATTGTCGGAGGCTTTTTGGTGTTGGCCAGTGGAGCTGGAGAAGTTTACAGACAGAAGCCACGCACAAGATCCTTACAGTCGACGGGACAAGTTTTCCTGGGCATTTACCTAATCTGCATAGTAAGATCAACATTTCATTTCAACAAGTCTTCATTGATACCATTAAAGTTTTCCTTGTACTATTCTGTACAACTTTGGACAATTGCAAAATGCAATGTAGTTTGAGTTACAAAATATGTTTTATACACAATAATAATACAAGACCGGATATTTAGTTTTTTTTTTAATACATTATAAGAAAAATTACAAAAATATCTATAAGAAAACACGGGGAAAAATGCAAGAAAAATCAATTAAAATGTGAGAAAAATTACAAAAAAATTACAAAAATAGAAAGAATGATAAAAAATGAAAAAAATTTACCAAAAAATATGACAAAAATTACAAAAAAAGCAAAAAAATGATATAAGAAAAGATGAGAAAAAACAAGAAAAATGTATGAAAAACATGAAAAACAAAAAAAAAAAATGAGAAGATCTAATTGTTGTCTCAGTTTTTAATGTGAAAAATCTGGTCACCCTAATCAAGGGCAAAATATACTTATTTCAAGAAAATTTTGCAGTGTAGCCTGTTATATTTTCAGCTTATTCAACAATATTCGTGTGGAACATACCATATTTTACATTACTAATTTCTTATTTGTGTCATGGCTTATCATACTCTGGTGATAGTGGGTCCCAACGCTGTACCAGTTGAGAACCACTGCTCAAAAGTCATTTTCAGCCACGGTGATGCAGTTCCTCTCCTCCTCCACTAGGTGTACTCGCTGCAGCACAGCAAAGAGGACAGGATGGCCTATCTGAACCACATCGCCGGCGGAGAGCTCACCCTGATGCTCCTCGAGGTGCTGTTCGGCGTTTTGGCGTTGGCCTTCCTCTCCGGCTGGTACATCCGCTTAGCCGCCCAGATCTTGGCCACCGTCCTGCCGCTGGTCATCCTTTTCATGGACGGCAACCTCGGATACTGGCACAACACCCGCAAGGTGGAGTTTTGGAACCAGATGAAGCTGATCGGACACAACGTGGGGATCTTCGGCGCCGTGCTCATCCTGGCGACGGACGGGTGAAGCTTTGTGCTCTGGCCTTGGTTACGTTTTGCACTCGAGATTCGTTGCTTCTCAGGAAAACTGTAAAAGCTGAGATGATTTGGTGCCTGCATGCAGCGTTGGTCTGTACATTGGGAGACAAAAACACTCCCAAGCTTTTATTCGAATGGTTACAATAATTTATATTAAAAATGTTATGTTTACATTTGTCTGTTATGCTCTGAAATTACATTAAGTTTTGATACTGTTGATATGTTGCTAAAGTCTTACAATAGGTTATAAGGTTTTAATTCAGATTTTGTACAAGTGTGCAGACATTATCACTATGGTTTGAAAAGGGGAAGTTACAATCAGATTAATCTGACTTGTATTGAAGTGAAAGTATCATTGATGGTCTTAAAGATTGTTTTTTACTGTATGTACAATCGTATTTGCAATAAACACATGTAGGCAGGCTCAAATTAGCAATAGGTAGCAGGAGGTCATCCAAATAGTATTGCATCAGGGTTTCCGCGGGGCATTAAAAGTCATTAAATTAATTGTGCCAAAAATTAGGGTCTAAAATACATTCAATTGCAGTTTTTGAAGATATTTTACACGATGTCTGTTCAAAAGTTACCTGTTGTATACAATTTTCTTCTGAATATAGAAATTCATCTGTTTGGTGGAATGGTTGCAAATTTTAAGAAATGAAATACCCACAGAATTGTTGCATTTATGGCATTAAAAATGTATTTCGGTATTAAAAAGCATTAAATTTGACTTCATGTATAAACCCTGCGCATGTTAAGATTCTTTTGTATTTTTATAAACTACAACTGTCCATGTTGTTAAGATTTGTATTTAAATGTATTAAAGGACTGATGTACAGTACATTTGCCTGACTCTCTGTCCCGGCTCTCCTGCTAATCCTCGTGAATATTGTTTTTTCTTTAATCCCGTCAGCGGTAGATGCCTCGAATTGATTTGGACCACAGTGGTTCACAGGCTCAGACAGAACTCCTCCCCCAACGCTGTGTTTCTGTCAAAGAAGTAATCACTAAACTATTTTAATGGTAATGATATTAACCCTTTAGGTCAAGAGTGATCTGAAAAAAAAAACAACAACAACAACAATGGATATGAGAAGTAAAGTGGCTGAAGGTTTAGCAGTGGTGGAAGAAGTACTCAATATTATTACTGAAGTAAAATTATTAAAATTTAAATTATCATATAAAACTTTCTTCTTAAGAAGGTATCCACTGCAAAATGTACTTAAAGTAAAAAGTACACAAATGCACATTTTTTTTTAGTCCTTTGAATATAACCAGGTCTAAACCAGGACTAAACAAAGTCTAAACCAGGTCTAAACCAGGACTGAACCAGAAATGAACTAGAAATGAATCAGGTCTAAACAAGGTCTAAACCAGGACTGAACCAGAAATGAATCAGGTCTAAACAAGGTCTAAACCAGGACTGAACCAGGTCTAAACCAAGACTAAACAAGGTCTAAACCAGAAATGAATCCGGTCTAAATCAGAACTAAACCAGGTCTAAACAAGGTCTAAACCAGGACCAAACCAGGACTAAACCAGGACTGAACCAGGACCAAACCAGGACTGAACCAGGTCTAAACCAGGAATGAATCCGGTCTAAATCAGCACTAAACCAGGTCTAAACAAGGTCTAAACCAGGACTGAACCAGGTCTAAACCAGGACCAAACCAGGACTAAACAAGGTCTAAACCAGGTGTAAACCAGAAATGAATCAGGTCTAAATCAGAACTAAACCAGGTCTAAACAAGGTCTAAACCAGGACTGAACCAGGTCTAAACCAGGAATGAATCCGGTCTAAACCAGGAATGAATCTGGTCTAAATCAGAACTAAACCAGGTCTAAACAAGGTCTAAACCAGGACTGAACCAGGTCTAAACCAGGAATGAATCCGGTCTAAACCAGGACTAAATCAGGTCGAAATCAGAACTAAACCAGGTCTAAACAAGGTCTAAACCAGGACTGAACCAGGACTAAACCAGGAATGAACCAGGTCTAAACCAGAACTAAAGGATGGGGCGATGGTGGCGCAGGTGGTAGAGTGGTTTGTCCTATGATCGAGAGGTCGGTGTTCGAATCCCAGCTACTGCATGTGCACACTGTCGTTGTGTCCTTGGGC
>OMNZ01110746.1:21472-47599 GCA_900303255.1 Lesueurigobius sanzi
TTTCAGGCAAAATCTTAGTTTAACTCCTGATTTTGAGTTTCAGAAACGCTGTAGGAATTACTTGACCTTGTTCCTGATACAAATGATCAAATTTTACTTTTTGTGGATTAACCTTTTGGGCAATGGTGAACATCAGTATAAATCACAGAACAACAAATACAAAGTATTGAGGGTGTACTTACTACTTTGCGTACATGACTTAAAGCGCTTCCCTCTTTGCCCTTGCAGTTCTCGACCTGGTAAGGCGGTGAGATTACGACGTCGTCCATCACAATAATGTTCTTCTCCTGCCATTTACAGTCTTTGATGCTGAGGGGAAGAGTAAACATTGCATAAGCAAGCACAAATAAAAGACCAGTCAAACAGTCTTTAAAAGTACAAAGCTCTATTGGTAGGATGCCTTATACGGCTTTGGAAGTACAGTCTTTTAAGTTTAAGGTAGCATGCCAAAGGATCAATTCAGACTCAAGGTCAAAATGAGAAGGTTAAAACATAATGCAAGAGCCTAAAAATGTTTGGTGGTGTTTCGAAGAGGCCGATGGCGTAGATAGCGGTCTTCTGTCTGTCTACAAACAAGCCCAAGCCAGTGATTTGAACGGAAAAGTTACTCACGTTTTGTGAATAGTCTGGAATAGCTGTTGGCCCTCCACAGAAACCCCAGCGCTGATTGCATAGGCTTGGGACAGCTTGTCCTCCTTTTCCGTCCGTGCTCGATTGGCAAGCTGCAAAAGGAACAGCGAACAGTTGAGCATAAATTATCCCCTTGAACCAACAAATGAGACAAAAGCTTTTTTTTTACATTCTCAGGCAGCAAGTAAGTGGATGCCATGGTAGATTATTTATTTGGATTCCTGTTAGATGCACTCAAGTTACATCTCATCTTTCTAAGTTGTATTTAAAACACATGCACTCAAAAATGATAATTATTTGACCATCAGTTATCAAGGAATGTCCAACTGAGATTTCAGAATCTACTATTCAGGGGAGTCCTAGCCTCAGAGGGGAACCTACTGTACATGATATACAAGTAGGGGAAACTTGTGCAAGTGCCCAACGCAGACAAGGGAGAACTTGAAAACTATTAGAAAGACCCCAAACAGTGCAGAGTCAAACCAAAGACCATCTTAATGTGAGCCAAGAGCACTAATCCCTGCTCTACAGTGCAACCAATACGATCTTGATCTAAAATAAAATTCAGAGAACACAAAAAGGTACTGCTAAATATCCTGTAAATGAGACAGACATGATGTGCACTAATGAATCATACCAATAAACACAGTACAAAGAACAGGATATGACTAATCCAAGTCATATGTTTTCAGTTTCATTATTTGAAGACACCTTTGTTACCTTCAACGTGAGCTAATAAATGAGTCGCTTGATACGGTTATGGACAATTTATTGATCACCACAAATCCCAATAAAGCCGAGACAAGGGAGCCCAATATTGATATCCACTTACCTTGCTAACATTCAGTGATGCTAGTGGAGGAGGAGTCTCAGCGCGGTCATTTATTATGTCCACATCAGAAACATAGGCTAAGTTGATCAGGATGACGTCGTTGAGGTTTGGCTTACCGCTGGAGGAAGCACATTCTTTGGGGAAATCAGGTTAAGGTGCAATAGTTTTACGTGGTAAAACAACAAATATACAACACGGCATATGTGCATGTTCAGGGTTTATACAGGTAGCGGCAAGTCAAATATAATGTTTTAAATGCTACAAACGCCACAAATCAGAACATATTTGATTTCATATTCAATAGAAAATTTGATACAACGGACAACTTTTGACCAGAAATACAGTATGATTTCTGCCAAAACTCCAGGCTACATCCTCATTTTTGACAAACTTATGCTGTAAAATTAGTTGAACAATCATTATTTTCCAAGAACTAATGCTTTATTTTTGACACAATTCATTTAATGACTTTTAATCATTTTTAATGCCCGCAGAAACCCTGATTTTAATTAAATTGACCCTTCAGGCAGTTGAGTACGGAGGAGACATTGGCACAGGGCAGTACCAGTCACAGCAGTAGATTAGAAAGGGAACGCTGACACCCAGGGGATGAATCAAGCAGCGAGAGTGCAATATTTAGAAGAAATGGTACAAATTATCATCAACTATAATACTACTACTCATGGCAAGAGCTCTGTTTAGCCACACGGTGAATGGTTTACACAAAATGGAAGTCCTAATGTGTGTCAGTGTTACAAGCAGCTCACCCTGTCAAACTAGTCTGTATGACTCCAGTTCTGAGCCATTCACTGCATCAGATATCAATATTAACGGTCTCCATTCTAATGCAGAACGCTTTTTATCTGTTACCAACACGTTCTCCGTGATTAAATCATTTCCCATCAAGTGTCAAAAAATCTAATATGTGGAAAATAGTCTATAGTAATATATTAATAGGTTATTCTTCGTGTTTGTAACACAACATTTAGTCATCAGCGGTAAACGCATGAGTAACCAGCATGCTATCCTAATGTCATTTCCAACACACCCACCCACTCACTCACTCATTCATTCATTCACTGGAGTAGGCATTTCTGAGTATCAAGCTAACGGGTGTGTAACATAGCTCGAGATGCTCATGTAGCATGGAAGCATAGAATACTGTAATCAAATACATTTTAACACACTTCCAATAAAAAATAATGCAGGATTTTTAATACCCGACGTATAAACAAAAATGTAGGGGTGTGGGCCAGTGAGGATACGATGTCCACTACCGAAGCTAACGAAACTTAGCACATTAGCCAAGCTAGCAGCAACTTGGCTGTAGTGTGGACGGCTAATCGGCGTTCATTCATCTTTAGCTTGTAGCAAAAAACAGCTAACACCCAGTGAACTCCACCACAAGCCGCTTTAGAGACACATGCACACACGCGTTTTGGACAAGAGGAGGGAGAAATGTCAAGGGGGTCGCCCGCTAGCAGCGATTCGTGCTTGTAGAGAACACACAGCCATGATGCCTTACTGGGATCCGTTGCCAGATAGTGATCCACGTTGAGGTCTGGCAATACAATGAGCTGATTCAAAACACATGCACTCCCTAGCAGAGTATGGGAGCTCACGAAATGATCCCACGACTTTACCAAAGCAAATAACAAACTGGGGATACATTAGTCACAATTTTACAAGTGGAAAATCTTTGAAAAGCACAAAGATATCCAACTCTGCTGCCACCAATTACGCCTGCGCGGACCACTATTTGACACACACTCGGTTACCCTACAGGCCCTTGCAGCCAGGCAGGCCAGCGAGCCATCGGCGGCTTCAAAAAACAAAGGATACTCAGAGTTAACATCTTGGACTGGTAGTCAAACGCGACCACTTCTCCATGAAGACGTTGGCCCAAGCAGGTGAGGCAAGAGACATGGCTCCCGACGCTGAAATACTCCCCCGGTCCAGGAGCCGCCATCTTCTCCGCCAGGAAACCGGAGCGCCTGCCTTACGTAAAGCAACGCGATGGCGTACTCAACAGAAGCTGGGCGTGTCTACGTACGAGACTCACTAAAAACTAGGCATTTCGTCCCGAGTGGTGGGGGTTGCTATGGATACGCTGGTGTAAATTAGTTGTTTTTCAAAGATTTCTCCTGATACCTATGGTAATATTTGCAATTGTAGTGATTTTGATTATTATAATGGTGTGGATTTAACGTTAGTAATTGTCAGATTGGTTAGGGTTAAGAGTTTTGAACGGGTTGACGGTAGAGCCCAAGCAAGCAAGTTAATGTAATATTTAGTTAGTTAGCCATTGTTAAGCTTTGCAAGTTAAGCTCTTTTGTGTCATTTGCTAGGATTGGTAGTATTAATTCTGTCCTGCTAAACAAAGTAGTTATTTCACAAGTTGGGATGTCCCATCATGATCCCAATTTGACCGCAGTTTAACCGTTGGTATTGCGCCCTCTACTGGACACCATACGGCATTACAGAGCGGGCTCTTCAACACGTCATCCTCGCCATCACAATTCTAACTCTATCTGATGTTACTCTTCTCACCAACTTAAACGTGACTGAGCTACAGAAATGGAGACTCTTTATACCCACGGGGTGCAGATGGCAGAAAGTCTCCAGCAGGGCACGAAGAGTTATGAGAAGTTTTGGATTGTGGTCACACATCTTGGAGATCCAAAGGCTGCTTTGCTGTTAGTCTTCCCTTTCACATATTTTGCTAGCAAACGAGCTGGCATTGCAGTGCTTTGGGTGGCAGCTATTTCAGAGTGGCTCAACTTGGTGTTAAAATGGTAAGGAGATAAAAACTCGCTTGTGTTGTTGTGTCATTGTTATCAGTCTTCTATACTTTGTTCTATGTTATGCATATATTTATACACGAGTATGGACGAAACATTTGGTTTAACATGTTATGCATCATCTCATTTGACTGAAAAAATGCGAAAAACAGCTATTAGCTACAAGTTTTTGTAAACGTTACCACTTCCGGGAGATGCTCGTCATCTTCTCCTTTCCGTGTGAAACAGAGGCGATGTGGAACCATTGTATTTAAAGCAAAAATGCACATCCATGGTCCAAATAAAGTGTTATGTGTAATCTTTTTAATGATTGCCCCTAATGTATCATGGTAATTTGACCTTCATGAGATCATCAAATTTTGTTTTGTTATTTTGCACAGGGTGCTGTTTGGACAAAGACCATTTTGGTGGATGGGCGAAACAGGTGCCTCAGCAAAAGTCCATCAGTTTGCCTCCACCTGTGAGACCGGGCCAGGTGAGAGGACTGCCAACCATTCTGTGGTTCACGCTATTCATCTCTAAAATTAACACCTTTTTTGTGCTCCACAGGCAGTCCATCTGGGCATGCAATGGTCACGGCTGCAGTCTGGTGGGTTGTAGTTTCTGCAGTGAGAAGAGCCATTCGATCAAGGACTAACAGGTAGTCAGTTGTATTATGGGTATTTTACTGTATTTAATACCGATGCTTTATTTTAATGGTGTAATAATGTTAAGGTAATCATGTCTGATCATTGTATCATTTTATTTTGGTTTACAGTGCTCTTATTGCTGCTGTCCCCTACCTGTTCTACGTGGTGTTGCTTGTTGCAGTTGGACTCTCCAGGATTTATATTCTTGCTCATTTTCCTCATCAGGTAGTTGCTGGCTCCATCACAGGTTAGAATTCAAGTTTACCTCATTTATATACAGCTACAAGTTGTATTAAGATTTATTTGCAATCTATTCTTTGTTCAGGGTTGATCCTTGGAATTGTTCTTGGTAAGCGAGTTCCAGAAGGTCGCCCCCTGCTGTTTTTCTGCAAAATCAGCTTTGGCCTATTGCTTGGCACCTTCCTGTTTTATGTTGCACTACAGCAGATCGGAGTAGACTTCTCCTGGTGAGTGTTAAATGGGAAAAATCACACATTTATTAGTTGTTTATTTAATTCTTTCATTTTCATCCATTTCACAGGTCTATTTATTTGGCAAAAAAGTGGTGCAGTCGTGCGGAGTGGATCAGATTGGACACGACTCCTTTCTCTTCGTTGACCCGTGACTGCGGAGCTCTTCTGGGTTTAGGACTGGCCCAGTACTGGAGACCCAGGGGGTGGTCTCTGCCTTTGGCACACAGAGCGTTGTCTTTGGCCATTTCATCAATGGGACTGTACCATGTAAACCGCCTACCTCTGCCAGTCAGGCCCCAAGCCCTTTTTTATTGTCTTCTGTTTGTCAAGTTCGTGATTGTGCCTCAGCTGGTCATGGTGCTGGTGCCTGGCCTCATCCACTTTGTCACACACAAAAAAAAGGATTAGCAGCATGTTCCAAAAATGTCCAATCAGTTCACAACATTTCCAAAGTTATATTGACTACAAATCTGCTTAAATTCTCTCTAAGCAGTGGGTATGATTTTTCATTTCTGTTATGGGTACTGGCGTCAAAAGCACTCCTAGTGCTATGTTTGTTTGTGAAATTATCAGCGAAGCACTGGCACTTTTTGTCTGATGTTTACTTTCCTTAATGAATTTTGTTTGAAATTACTTTATATTTGTTGTACTATTCTGCCTTTTATTGTTATTACAATGTAACATGATCTACTTGTTTCAAGTTCCAGTGTCAAAATAACTGAAAACAGTGACATTTATTCTATATGTTCAGATGCACTTCATTTTACAAAACATTGCAATTCAAACGTGTTGGTGGTGGGAAAATTGTAGTGCATCAAGATATTTTTGTTAACGTTATTGTGATTAAATGTTTTTCTACTTAAAATCTGTATTTTGTTTAAATAAATTTATTTATTAGATTTAATAAATCTAATAAATAAATGTATTTATTAGATTTAATAAAACGCACATTCACGGTGTGTTTCAGTTGGTAACCATTTATAAATGTTATTTTTTCCAATACATATGTTTGACTGTACAGATTACAATCAGTTATCATGAGATAAAAACACATTCTTTTTATTGTTTTTAATTAAACTTTTAGTCACAGCGATCTGAAAGCTCACATTTACAGACAAGAGAACTCTGCTCAGCAAGCAAACACATGAAAATAAAATAACCTTTCGCCTTTGTTTGGTGCGGCAGGAGCTAAAATGATGAGGACAGTTCGGGGATAGCAGTCTCCTTATTGTGTTCCCGTTCCTTAACATCGTGTCACTCTGACATCAGGACACGGCTATGTCTCTGTTAGAGCTCATGGAAAGAATATAACATGCACCGGACTATTTACAGCAAACTAATATACACAGACAGCGCAAAACCATACACCCTCAAATATCCTCAAATGAGAAGTCTCCTTTAAAACAAGTATGGTACATTTTAAACCTTCATCTCTTTAAAGATATATGTACTATATCTTTCTTTATAGCTCGTAAATCTGATTATTAATAGAAGGCAATTACAAGAAGAAACCTCTTTGTAGATACTCTATCAGACAACCAAAATATAGTTACAGACACACAGTCCATAACTTTTCCACATATACAAATATCTTTTACATTATAGTGCTGCTTGTTCTAACACCCATACTCCAATATACATATGGATAAAGTCAGTATTATAATTTCGCAGTAGGATGTGCGTACCCCAGTGGATTAGACGGCTGATTTGACAATATTTCAGATGTGGAATACTAATAATGCTTCTCTTTACATACCCGAACCAAAGCCACTATGTACAACTTGTGCTAGAAAGTCTATACATCGTCATCCGAATAAAAACATTGCTCTTCATGTTGTCATTCATTACTGCTGCTTAGTAAATCATATAGTGTCTATGATAGTCTCAGGTGTCGGATTGGACTGGCCGACCACACATCCACATTCTCCAACAATCATAACAACAAAGTAAGTAAAATACATAAAGTGCACCCATAGTTAGGAACTTAACAGGCTGTATAGTGCAGAAGTTAAGGAAATCACTGTGTAAAACTTAAAAAACAATGAAGGGGAAGGGAGAACAGTGGTTATGTATGCATTTGCTTGCTTTAGTCTCTGAGTACTATCCCTAATACCCTTCACTACCTTATACTGTATATCAAAACATACAGTGCCTCTATGTGCTAGGAGAGGGACAAAGGCAAACTTTGAGGGCCGAGTGCCACATGAGAAAATCACATTGAACCATTCTTCTATCTTTATCGAAAAGATACTGATTCTAAAAAATGCAAATATTGCACTTCCCTTTCCTTGTTTAAACACATTTTCACCAGACCACTGCAGTAGTATTGATCATTTAAATAGTTCAAGATGGCAGCCACGTCTGATTCACTTCACACTAAGGCATGAGGCTTGTAGTACAGTAATGAAGAGAAAATACAGCAGATTGCTTAAAATCAATGAATAAGGTTATATTATCAAACTGTAACCAAAATTTAAAACAAGGCTAGACGAATATATTATTATGAGTTCAAACTCTATAATAGTTTGTTATGTAAAAATATTTCCTTGCCATACACACGACAACAAAAGCTTTTTGACACAATGGAGGTAATAATGTCATTATCAAAGTTGGTCGTTGTCCCCTGTTCTTTGACATTGCTTGATTCAGTTTCACTCTTTCATCTGACGAACTGTGGGACGTCAAGGCTGGAGTAACAGAATACATTTCAAATGCAAACTATGTTTGTCCTATGTTTATATACAGTATATAACTTAATTATAAATATGGTCATCTTCTCCGTTTACTGAGTTGAGCCATTTGTATTTTCAGAGCAATGTACACTATTGAACATAGAATATTGTATTACATAGAATAGGGCCAACTAGCAACCTTGTTTAAGAGCACACTTTGAAAGAAGAGTAGAGTGATAAATAGTCCACAAGTAGAGTCAAATGATTAGTACTTTTTAAGCCGCTTTTTCTGTATTCATGATGATGTGTTGTGGTTGTTGAAAGAACATTATAGAAGGTATGCACATACATCTAATTAGAACATTACGTTCTATAAGTGTCAAATAAAATAATAACAATATAGATTTGTCACCCATTCGGCGCTGTTACTATACTGTTGCCAAGATGGGATGCTATCTGCATACCCTCTATAACAGTGGTTCTCAACCTTTTCGTGACCCCCAATATGATGACTGTTGGTGTTGCACACGTTTTCCATTCAAACTACATAAAAAATATGTCTTCAATATGATCTGGCGACCCCCTGAAATAATCTCGCGACCACCATGGGGGTCCCGACCCCAGGTTGAGAACCACGGCTCTATAGGACCTTCTTGTATTTGTACCTGTGTAGAACCTGAAATACTCGCGTCTGTTTTTTGTGTTAATCTTGTGAATGTCCCAAGTGTGCACCCGCTGCAAGGTTAACTATGTCCTTATTAGAAGTCTTTGTTCATTCACGTCACATACTGCGTTTGTTCTCTCACTCGGAGCCCAGTCAAACCCACCATTCATCGACTGCGTCACACATTCGACTCCACAAATGGTCTCTTTGGTTTGATGGGGGAGGTGGGGCCTTGGGAGCGAGAGTCGCGGGAGAGCTGGCGGTACATGTTGTCCTGGTAGGCTTGTGCCACGGGCAGAGTCCTGGCCACTTTCACATCAGGGTATGTGGGCACCTGACTGACCCGCTCTAGAATGTCCCCTCCGCCGCGGGAGCCATTGGCTAGCTTCCCCAAAGAGGGGGGCTGTGTCTGGTAGTAGTCCTCCTCCAACAGGTGTCCGTTTTGGGCGTTGTTGGTTTTGTTGTAGTAGGCTATGTTGCCCAGGGAGGCAGGGGGGCTATAGGTGGAGCCCTGCTGGACAAGCTGTCCCGGCGAAGTGGGGCTGATAGCAGAGTCCATGGAGGTCATGGGCCGTGTTCGCGAAGGCTGATGCAGGTACTGTTGAGTCCGCGCCGTCTTGTCTATGATGCCCATGAAGGGAGTGTTTCTGGAGCGCGTGGTCTCGCCCGGGTACAGTCCCCCGCCTTGTGAGGGGGAGATGGGGGAGATGTCATCACAGGAGCGCTCATATGAGGCCTGCAGTGGAATCTCCATCTGCTGGATAGAGGACGAGGGCCTGAAGCCTGGGGCTAGATTAGAGGTGGAACCAGTGATGTTGTTGGTGGAGGGAGAAAATCGCAGTCCCACGCTCTGGGAGTGAATAAGCGGCCTGGGGGTGGGCATCTTCAGCTCTGTGGTGTTGGCGCTGACGGGCCGTCGCACCATGTGGGGGATCTCAGGGGAGCCCAGCTGGCAGGGGGGCATGGCATTGGCCCGCTCCAGCACATGCTCAGAAACAGGGTAATAGGCAGCGGACTGGCTGCGACTGATCTGAGGAGTCTGGCTGTAGCGGATGCCCCCCGGACCCCCACTGCTGGCGCGGTAGGCAGAGGAGGGGCGCTGGGGCAGCTCATCCTTCAATAGGCCTGACTCCATGACCCCTCCTCGGCCACCGTGCTGACAGAGGGCCCCTGAGCTGAGGCTCGCCTGGACCTGTGGCATGGAGCGCCCGTCCACAGACGTCTGGTACACCAGGTCGACAGACGCCTGGTAGCGGGTGCTCATGGGGTGGGCGTAGCTGCTGTTGCCCATGACACTGGGTTGGTTGGTGCGAACAATTTGAGCGATAGAAGGTTGCAGGCGTAGGCCCTGTGCCTGGTGGTGCTGGGAGGACATAGAGGGCTGAGAAGTCAGCTGGAATGAACGTTGACTGCTCATTTTGGCCAGCGGAGACTTGGGTCGTCCTGGGAGCTGCTCTGTTTGGAAACGCACAGGGGAACCCGACTGAGACCTGTACATGCACACACTCTCCAGAGGAGGACTGGCCCGGTACTGAGCCGCCCGGCGCAAAGGGGAGGGAGGGGGGCTTTGGTCCATACCTCCAGGGGGAGGGCTGTATCGGTATGATGCCTGGTGTACTGGGGATGTCTGGGGAGGACTGTGTCTGTAGTGGTTCTGATGAGTGGGGGACAGTGATGGGGAAGTGGGCTGGTAAGACCCTCGTGTAGGGGAGGACATGGAGGAGGATGTGGGGTGGTACTCATAGGGCTGGCCCATAGGGGAGCCCCCTGTCAGATATATCTGGTCTGGATGTGTGGGGGACAGTGGTGGGCTCTGGATGATGGGCAGACTGGAAGCATTGGTGAGACCATCTGGAGGAGGAAGTCCCAGAGACATGGCCTCCAGCTCCTGCTCCAGATAGTCTTCATCCTCAAATAGGTCCTGAACAGGCTCCATGTCATCCAGCCGCGGCTCTGGCGGAGGAGGCAGGGGCATGGAGAGGGACAGCGACTCTTCATCCTCAGGAGGCGGGGTGGGAGGGGGCGAAGGCGGGGGCTCCAGATCCTGCGGCAGCTCGCCCTGGGTCAGCTCTCTGAACTCCTCCTCTACTCTCTGCAACAGTCGCAGGATCTCACGGTTGTTTGGGCACAGCTTTATGGCTTCATTCAGGTCCTCCATAGCTTCAGGAAATTGTCTATGGAACAAAATGTAAATCAAGTTAGCACAGAAAATATTTTCATCCTAAAGTCAGGCTCAACTCTAACATTTGATCTAAAGATGGAGAGATTACCTGCTGCTACGCTTGGCACGTGCCCTGGCGTAGTACGCTTCATATGATTTTGGTTTTAGCTCAAGTGCCTTAGTAGCGAATTCCTCAGCCATCCCAAAGTCCTGCAACATGAAAACAATTTAGTCTCTGCATTATTTTGAACTGAGTCCTATTTGGGAATGACTTACGTTCATTTTCCTTCGACATCGGGACAGGTTGAGAAAAAGTGACACTTTGAGTTCCCTGAATGTCTTGAGGTCCTCGCTGAAGCCTTCGCGTGGAAACTTTTTGAGAGCATATTGATAACGCTGCGCCGCCTCCTTTACCTTCCCCTTCTGTAGAACACATAAAAAAAATGAATTATGCTTTAGTTTACTTATTGTTGTGTTGATTTGGGAAAGAAGTTTGTTACATTGTAGTTATAGGCATTTGCCACGTCTCACGCTTTGTTTCATTCATCTTTTAATTGAAGTTTTTTTCTCAAAGGCTTTATTGGACAGTGACAGAGCAGTGTGAAAGGTTGTGAGGAGAGAGAGAGACTTACAATGCTGAGGTCGGCATAGTGGGCTGCCTCCTGAACTAACAAATTTTTGCCTATTTTGGTACCAAAAAGACCCCACTGTTAACCTTTTTACTTCCACTGATTCCACAAGATTCCCATCGCTCATTACATTTTATATTCTGTGCGTCATCTTCAAAGGTACCTTATAAAAGCTGTCCCCCTCCTCGATGAGTTTGCTGAGTAGGATGATCATGATGTCGGGTTTGGAGGTGGCCATGGCCCATGTGGCCGGACCTGGTAACACAGAGGGGGGAGAGAGAGGGGAGAGAGGGGGGAGAGAGCCAGAATGAACGAAGCCCATTATAATCAACACCGAAGGAGGAAGGGACGACTGGAAGGAACACTACACGCACAAACACACACACACACACGGTAAGTACAAGGATGAGCTGATGGGGGATGGAGGGATACGACAGGCAACCCACTGTAAAGAAATAGATTACACGAGATTACAAGTCTCTTCTTACACCTGGAATACATGGTCAATGCTATGGGGGAATCAGGCTTCGGCTAAAAAGTGCTGGCAAGTCGTTTTTCACTGATGGATATTTAAATCGAGATATACGTTTGCGAGTACTTTTTAGCCCAAGTATTGAGGTATAGAATCGCATTAATCACTTGTTTAAATGTACAGTCAAGAGTGAAAAAAAAAAAAAAATACAAATGAGAAACCGTACAAGAGGTAGTTGAGTGTTTTGAGTTTTATCAGGCACTTATTGATAGTTGATAGTCCAGATATGAAGCAGGGGAACAAAAAATACACCAATTGTACAAGTTGATTGGGTCAAATGAAAAATGATCCCTAATTGGTAACGCCTTACAATAAGGTTACATGAACTAATGCATAATTCATGATACATTTATGCGTTAAATAATCATCCTCATAATTTAATTTGAGTTTGTTAGTTTTCATGATTAAATACTATACTACTACTAATACTATATAAATAGCCTTTGTATAAACCTTCCAGCATTCATTAACTTATCATTAGTTCATCATGAGTTCATTATGAAAAGGCCCTTAAACTAAAGTGTTGAAGCATCAGAGAGCAATTACAAACAGGATAGAGCTAAAATTCCCTTTCTTGTGTTTTGTATAACTCCACTCAACACTACTCAGTCCTGGACGTTTTCTTGATATCTAAATCTTTAGCTCGGGTCCAAACTCCGGCACAAATCCTGGTGCCGATCAAAGGCTTCCTGTCCCTGGCGGGACAGTGTGCACAAGAGAGGACAGGCGCGCGTGGTAACAGGTTGACCCAAGCGACACTTATCAAAGGACGATGTTAATTCATCAACTTTATGAACGACGAGTGAGTGCACCTACCCAGAGCGCCCCATGGTGTTGTGGGATTTCTTGGAGCCTTCTTGGACTCCGCAGTAGCCTGTATTAATCCGGTATCTCTCTTGTGGGGTCGGCCGTGGTGTTGTCCTATGGTTAGGGTCTGTGATGTGGCAGATGTAGTTTGTGTCTTCACATCTCTCCTCACACTAAACATGTTAGAACGGACCGATTCATCAGCCTGTATCTCATTTGTGGACTCTGAATGATACGTTTGTGTATACAGCCTTATTAACCTGGGCTACGGTGTTCAACGAAATTTAGGAAGGCAGAATAATGCAGAATCTAGGCCAAGATTCTTCGGTCTTCATCTGTACTCTGTAGTTGAAGAGTACAGTGAGTTCAGAGTACAGTAGTTGAAGTGTTGGAGAGTAAGATCGAAACGTCCGACGCTTCAACTGCAGAGTACAGATGAAGACTGAAGAATCTTGGCCGACGATGGACAACTCCTGTACGACTGAGACCCTACACAGACAAATAATGCAGAATATTGATCTGTCTGAGGAGCTTTTTCAAATGTCACTTTGAAAATGTTCAATAAAATAATGTATGCCAGTATACAGTATTTACTATTTACTCACCTTTGTCATTTATTTATAACATCTCGAGCACTATTTTATCAGTAATTCTGGTTTTGCTAATTGATAATATACCACTTTTTCTAAGGCACTGTATTAAACTTGCTCTAGTTTAAAGCTGGACACACACTACAGGATTTTTAGCCAGATTTTTAGTCTTAGGAGGAGTGGCTCAACAAAACCTTTCTCTCATGGCATGATCTGTGGTGGGACTCCTCATGTGTGTGTATGTGTGTCCTCATGTCTGTCCGTAAGTGTGTGTGGTCTGTGAACAGATCTTTAGTATCAAAAGATTTAACATTCCTGTAGTGTGTGGGCAGCTTAAGGGACACATTCATAATGAACTCATGACATACAAAGGTTGGTCCTTGCGTTGTCTGTATCTCCCGCTCAAATAATTAATCAAAAACTACATAATTAATTACTCATGATCACTAATGAGTTCATTGCCTTCATTCATTGAGCTGATTCATGAGTATTTTACCATGAAAACTAATGAAATCATGAATTAATGCATGAAGTCATGATAATTCATATACAATTATCATAAAGTCTCGAAAACACCATCGAGACGGGATACTTCGCTAAGGTTATTGCAGCACGGCCAGATTATTTGCAGTCTTATTGCAATTGCAACTATTCAGATGTGGCCTCATCTCTACTGTGATCAACTGCGGCCTACAGTAGACCAACTATCCATAAATACCTCATATAGCCCAAGTAAAAAACAAAACAAAAGACCTGCCCTGTTAAGAAGAAACTACGTTCACGACAAAACCAAAATACAATACTAACTTCACACATGTTCACATTACACATTGATAAACATATATACACACTGCACACAAAGGACAAAACAAAAGAGAAGCAGGCAGGGAGGACGTCAGGCGAGAAATGCTCTTGTAATTGGAGAGAGAGAGGAGATCGAGAGAGAGAGAGAGAGAGAGATGCTGCTGACTGGCCTAAGGCTGACATTGAGAAAAACGTCTTGGAGATGAAAGATGCGCGGCGCACAGTGGCTCATCACCTCAGTCTGTGGTCAAAGTAATGGCAAAGTTACAAGGAATGTGCATGCGATTTCCGAAAACGGGTCACTATGGCAACGCAAAGAGGTGCTACTGAAAGCCGCCCCATCATGCAATTGGGGAGGGGTTGGTGGTAGTGGTGGTGGTGGTATTGGCAAACTCCCATTCAGGCGGCCTGTGCACGGAGGCCTGGCATGCTATTAAGGCAACTCTTAAGTATCTACCTCTAGGGCAATCCCGCCTCTGTCAGAGCTAATACCTTGCTTGTGTTTTTGTAAATTATTTGGCATTTTTGCGGTCGGGTTTGGGGGGCAGTAGCTAAGCTGGCTTGCTGACACTTAGGACGACAACACAGACAACACAGAGAGAGGAGATAGATCTGTCAAAATGCCTGGTGGGGTGAGTAGTCGACAGCCTTGGCTTTACCTCGGGGGCGACTGGGCAGCGTCTGACATCCTGAAGCCGCGGAGGACGAGGAGGACGTGGAGGAAGAGGAGGGGGAGGAGAAGAAGCCGAGGGAAAGGGGGGGGGGAGGATAGATAGAGCAAGGAGTTTATGAACCAAAAAAAGAGGAGGAGAGGTGTTCCAAAGAGAAGTAAGGTGGGCGTGAGAGCAGTGGTGGCCATATTTACCGAGGGATGTGGGAGGAGTGTGCGTAGGAGTGGAGGAGAAGGAATGAGAGAGAGAGAGAGAGAGAGAAACAGCGGTGATGTGTTTTTTTTTTTGTGGCGGAGGAGAGAAGTGAGAGAGAAGAACACAAAAAAAAAGCAGCGGTGAGAAGAAGCGCAGAGGTAAGTGCCCAAGTGCAAAGGAAATTAATTAATCAAAAATAAAACGGCCCAAGCTGCTAAGAACAACCTGTCTCTGAGCAATGAAGAGGAAAGGATGAGCTCCGACAGAGAGAGAAAGAAAGAAAGAATTAAAGAGAGAGAGAGAAACAACACAAAAGCAACAGTAGTACAATAAAAACATTGAGCCAGAAATAGCGGAGGAGAAGCAGCGCGTTACAGCAGGGGGCGGATGACACACACTGAGCTACATGGAGACACCGGGCTGAATCCATGGCTTTCTGCAGTAAAATGCTCCACACATTCTACTGCTTTGGGGCCGGAAACCTCACGGTACATTGTTCTCTTCTCCTTTTGATTAGCGGGACAACTCTGCCACGACATACAGTGTATTGGGGAGAAAGTACGAGCCGAAGAAAAACATGCTATACGTACAGTATTAAGTATATAATCTGTGATTTTACGTTTTAAACTGATTTAACTTATTGATTTTACTTTATTTATTGTCATTTTATGGTATTGCTTTTATTTACTCTCACTAGTTGTTATTATTATGAAGCTTTGTTTTTTAGTCTTGCCTTTTAATTCTTATTCTTTGCCTTTGCAGCACTTTGGAAACTGTTTTAGTTGTTAAAATGTGCTGTACAAATAACTTAATGATAATAATAATAATAATGCATCAAAGTTGTATAGCACTTTTTTGGACACTCGAAGACGCTTATTTCATAACAAACCACATTTTCCGGACTATACAGTAAGTGGCACTTTTTCTCATAGTTTGGCCTGTGCCCAGGTGCGACTTATCTATTAATCAATATGTCACCTATTCAGTTTGTTGTTTATGCTTCGTGTAGCTGCATCAATGTGTCAGGTTTGCATACTGTACACCTATTCAGCCTGTTGTTCTCTATTCTATTGTTATTATTATAACTTGCCTTTCAAGATGAAATGTGTGTTCTTGGTCTTGGATTTAGTCAAATAAATTTCCCCCAAAACTAATATATGTTTTTTTCTTCTTCATTATGCATTGTTTGGCTGGTGCGACTTATACTCCGGAGTTTTCACATTGGATACAACTTCCTTGGGACTAGCATGAAGAGTAAAGTTAACTGTACAGGGCCAGCTAAGGAATATTTATTTGGGTTGTTCATATTTGTAATTATGCATCTTGGACAGAATACAGAAGAAAGCAGTGTGACACACAGCATGTTGTGGTTGCGGAAGTAAATATGGATTGAAAAACAGCGTCACAGATCTGGCGAGTCAGTTCACCAAAAATTTATATTTGGAACATTTATCCTGGAGAAAATACTGAAAATACTGAAATATTAACTCATAAATTATAATTACCTGCATTCTAGGTTAGCAGGTTTTATACAGTGCTTAACAAATGTATTAGACCACCACCCAGTTTAAGGTGTTTGTCACTGCTGCCATAATATAACAGTATTTCTGTTTACCAAAATATCTTTTTATGTTTCTATAATAGTTAATCCACCAGTATGTGCAAGATATTTTTATCAAAAGGATTTATTCATTGCTAAAATATAACTATTGATGATTAATAATGATCAAGAATTGTTTATTGTTTATTTGGTTGGGACAGAGAATGTCAATGAACACACATTAGACTCATATAAACACACCACTCCGGATTGTAGCTTTGGGCTAATTTCCATCTGTTGTCCCACACTCGTACACACAAACTCACTCTCCTCCTCCTCCTGATCTATTGTACATGTTTTTAGTAGTAGGGGAAACCAGAGCACCTGGAGGAAAACTACGCAGGGAGAACATGCAAACTCCACACAGAACCCCATCCTGGCTCGGGATCGAACCCGGGACCTTCTAGCCGTGAAGCACGAGCACTAACCGCTGTGCTACCGAGCCAGAATATGGAAAAAGCACCTTATACTGGGTGGTGATGATCTAATGAATTTGTTAAGCACTGTACATAATAACACACAATGGAAACAGGATATTTTGTTGCTTGCAAACAACTTTTTTATCTCATAATTAAGTGTAGCCTTCACTATTAGCTAATTACAGCTTTTCCATTTGCAATTTAATATGTGAAAATACAAGGTTTTGGACTGACAGCAGAGAAAAATTACTTCCTCTCAGTTTCTTTGATGCCAAAATTAGGCATTTTCTTCATCACTGTCACCCTTCATTGTCTCCCATGCAACTCATGCTCCAACTTCCAGCACTTGACCTTTTCAGCCGCACTGCACAATCCCATTTCCATGATAGCTCAATACTCAAGAGGCAAATAACCTTTCAGCGTGATACAAGAGGGCGCATTTGGAAGAAGGGTCATTATTGGGGGAGCTGCTAGGAGGGCGTCAAGTTGTCGCTCTTACCGATCTTGGCTCCTTTCTTGAGCAGCGCGACCACCACCGACGTGTTCCTGCAGCCCACCGCCCTGTCCAAAGGCCGCATCCCGCTGTAGTCAACATGCTCGATCATGGCCCCGTGGTCCACCAAGAACTGGACCTGGAGGGATAATCGGTCACACAATGACAACAGATGAAAGCGAATAACGAAAAAAGAACTGAGACAAGTTTTAAAGTGCTTTTTCAGGTGTTTGGTGATTTCATTTCAAACAGCTTCTTCAAAGTGTTTCTTGGCTTGTTTCCTGGCTGCCTGTGTCCCTCCTCCCCTCGCTCCCCATCTGAACAAAGACTACCCCTTCCCCGGCTCCACAAATACAGCCAATGTCATGAATCAACGCTAATATCAAGACAGATTGTGGCATGGAGCACCCTAACTTTGAGTTGAACTTACTACAGAGTGGGAGCTGGACAAGAGGGTTGGTAGAAAGCTTCCTGGTTACATAGAGAGGGAACAACATTTTGGGCGACAGTGGCACAAATGGTACAGTGGGTCGTCTTGTAACCGGAGGGTTAGCAATTCGTAGTGTCCTTGGGCAACACACTTCACCCACCAGAGGAAATTGTGCTCAAAAGTTTACATACCCTTTTAATCTTTTGGTCATTTTTCATAGAATATGAATAATAACACAAAAATCTTTTTTCCCACTCATGGTTAGTGGTTGTGTGAAGCCATTGATTGTTGAAGAACTGAGTTTACGCTTTTGAAATCATAATGAAACAGAAACTACTCAAATGTTCCTGATCTCACTTCAGCTGAAATACAGGACTCTCTGACAAATTTGAAATTGATGTTTGTTTCAAGATGCACAATATGTAAACTTTTGATCAGGGACATTTGGCTGGTTTCTAGTTGAAAAGTGTAAACAACAGTTTTTTTTTTTACATATGTAACCTTTTGAGCACAACTTGTATATTTGTTAAATGTTACCACTTTAAATCAGTATTTAACCCACAATTATTGCTACGGCTAAGTAGCAGTAATATGTTCTATATTTTGTTGGGGCGACAGTGGCGCAAGTAGTAGAGCGGGTCATCTTGTAATCGGAGGGTTAGCGGTTCGATCCCCGCAGGTGTACACTGTCGTTGTGTCCTTGGGCAAGACACTTCACCCACCTTACCTCCAGTGTCTGTGCACATTGAATGAGAGTGTGAATGGGTGAGTGGTTCCTTGATGTAAAGCGCTTTGAATGCCTAAAGCAGGTAGAAAAGCGCTATATAAATGTGACCATTTACCATTTTACCATTTATATGTAAATGTTGGGTTGTAAAACATTTGAAATTCTTTTGAATGCTAGGAATCATTATTATTGGGGTGCCCCTGTGGGATCTTTGGAACAATAAGGGGGCCTCAACAATCCAGACTTTGGGAATGGCTGCACTAGTTTTATATTACAATGTTAATATACTGCCCCAAGTCTCAAGTCAAACTCACAAACTCACAGTCATCTTTAGGGATGAATGCTTGAACGCTTATGTGTCTAATAACCTCTTAAACAAATTTATCTTTGAGGCTAGAGTGAACAAAGTCCCAAATAACTTACAGTCTTATTAATGTTCCACACTTAACAAAAACTCATGCTCATGTGTAAAAAATAATAATAAAGCTCATCTCTCTTACCACATCAGAGTCCCCGTAAAAGGCCGCTAAGTCTAGAGGTGTCCGTCCGTTCTTGTCTGCGTGGTCTGTGGGCGAGCCACTCTCGACCAGGCACCTCACCACTGGCAAATGGCCTTTCAAACAGGCCCAGCTCAGAGCAGTGAGACCCTCTTTATCCATCAGAGACAAAGACGCTCCTGTAAGAAAGAAGACAGAACTGTGAGATACCATACTGTGCATCTTATAAGTATCTGAGATTAGCTGCGTGGTGGCAAAATGGCATTTCCCCAAATATGGGTCTTTGTGTTTTGGCTATTGTTTAAGAAATGCCCCACTGGGATTCTCTTCAGGCAACCATAAGCATCAATGGAACAATAAATAATGTTATGTATTGCTACTGACTTAAACACGGGTTATGTAGGCTCAGTTCAAAGCAAGAGAGAGTGCGGCGTGAGAAACATTCCCTTCTATATTTAGCCGAGTTTACCTTGTGCTAATAGAAATTCCACAGTGTCCAGATGTCCCTCGGAGGCGGCCATCATTAGTGGAGTTCGACCCTGTTTATCCGCCTGGTTCACATCCGCTCCATGTGTCAGTAACAAGTCCACAATCTAACACAAACACACACGCATTTCAGAGCAATTAAAATGAATACAATTTAGGTTAGCCTTCGATTTATCTAATATGTTTAATTGTTGTTAAAAAACTGAGACTAGGTGTTGACTCTAGCCAAACCTGTTATAAAAGTGCTGAAGCTTGAACTTGGTGTCATCATATTGTAGTAAAAAGCATTTGACACAAGGTAAAAGTAAGGTAAAGGTGTCTGACCTGCCAGTGTCCCTGCCGCACGCCACTGAACAGTGGTACAATGCCTCTTCTATTGGGTTGTGCCACAGCTGCTCCCTGCTCCAATAAAAGTCTGCAGACGTCCAGCTTACCTCTGCCCGACGCTGCCGTTAGAGCTGAAAGCACAGATAAACCTGGATTATTAGCTCGAAGGTGCATAAGTGAAAAAACAAAACAAAACATTGATATTAGTGCGTGTTTGACATTTTAGTGACCCAGTGGCTGTATAGGTGCATCAATTGTTTTAGGGTTTCTACACATAAAGCATGTGCAGAGGATCAAAATTTTGTGTCTCTTACATCAGTGATAAATAAGAAAAGACAATAGTATAACATGTAACATAAATGAGCACAATAGGGAGCAGCAGAGAGAGGGAAGGGGACAATTCAGCTTTCTGGTACAAAACCCGAAAGACAATTGATCCTGGAGCATCACAGAGGCCACTGTGATGGAAAGTAAAGGCGCCACAATGCACCCACACAGCCACTGGGTCACTATAAGGTCAAATACGCACTAATATCAAGGTAAAATGTTACATTGCGCACCTTTAAGTGCACCTTTAAGTGTGTGTGAAAAGGTTCCGTTGAATAGCTAGTTTAACATCCACTGGCGTTCAAGTTTGCACAGTGCTGACGGATTACATTTCAACTACAGAGTACAGATGAAGACTGAATTGAACTAATTTGTGTTTTTTTTAGGTTACTGGATGGATAGTAGGCATTTTACCAATTCCGCCAGGCAAAAAAACTAACTCACTATTCCAATTATACTGTATATAGTGACCCAAAAACAATCATCACGAACAAAACTATGATATCTTTACTTAAATACCGACATTTGTCCACAAAACACGCAGCTTCTTCACAGGCTGGGTTTGTGACCAGTGCTCTGCAATATCCAAAAAAGTGGGAGGTTACTCATGAGAGTTTCCACAGTCACAAGGCAATCGCTGCCAAATACTGATTTAATCAAGGAAGGAAAGCTAAAGCATCCAGGTATATTAATCACGACGAGTCCTATAAATCATTGGACTCATGAATGATTAATAAGTTTGGCTATACTTTGAATATTTTGGGTATTCAGACTATACTTGTTTGTTGGGGTTAAAGGCTGGTAAAAAGCGCAAATACAAAGATTTTAGTTGGACCAGGAAGGAGTTCAGATTGCCATAAAATATACTGGTTCAGATTGCAAGTGTGTAAGACTGCATACAAGTGACCGTAACGTCATACCTCATTTCATCAGACAGCTACAAGAGCACTATGACCTTAATTGGAATAATTTGAACTGTGAATATGTTTTACCAGAGCAGTGAAAGGGCCCATGAGGATGACTGCACTCTCTGACTCTTCATTGTGAGGAAATAGACTTTGATATGCCGAGCCTGCGCTTACAAATGAAAAAATGTCCTCCCCGCGGACGTTGTGGAGCGTAATGCATTCTCACTTGACCTCTCTAACGAAACGGGGACCTCGAATCACCTTCCTTAACCGCTCTCCGTCAAAACAATAAGCAGCAGATGACTGAACGCGAGTCCCCTCTCCTCCCGTTCGCGACGAGATGCGGGAATACGGCTGGCAATGAGGCGCCACAGCTCCGGGAAGCGATGCATTACGTCTCACACCTCTGTGCAATCACGCTAGTCGTTTCTAAGCGCCCAGGAGCGTTGTCACTAAACCCCCTGCTCCCCCCCGAGAGTTTCTCTGCTCCGATGACACCACTGCACTGCCATCAGCATCTGACGCAGCAGCGAGCAGCGATCCCCGGTCTCCGCACTGCAGCCCTGCCTCACAGCGCAAAGGAAAGCCGCACACAAATCATTCATTCATTGTTTGAAATTGGGTGCTGCAATATACGGCAAGTTTATCGTTATTGGAATATCGGCAAGTGCAATATCCGGAGAGGGATTCACACTGTCAAGATGTCAGTCGGGGGTTTTAAATCAAAACATGTTATGGCCAAATAAACTTTATTCATATGATTGTGATATTGTGAAAAAACGACCTTTCGGTACAAAAAGGATGTGCCACTTCTGCAGCTTACTGACAACTGAAGGATGTAGGATAACGAATACTTAAAAGTTGCAAAACTCTAGCCTCGTTATCCACAATAACTTTCTCATTGTATTTTATCCGGCGAAAGTCAGTCTGGTGCTGCTCCATAGAGGCTTGTTTTCGTCTGGGCCACTGGGACTGAGTTTTGCAACACAGCATTATCCAGCATCTGGATTTATTGAACCAAACACTGTTGTTTTTGAAAGAGAGGACCATGTTCTGGCTAGCGAGGTTAGCTAGGCTTCAGCCTCTTGAAAGAGCCACGTATTCATCAAAACATTTACACAAGAAAATTATGCTCCAACTTGATTCGTTCAATGTATGTTTTTTGCAATTTTCATAATACTAATCTTACTATTCCAATAAACAGAAGTCTTTTGAGCAAGTCAATTGAGCTTTACTTATGGTCATGGGACCACTGGATACCAGGTTTGTTTGCTTGTTTGTTTATTAGACATATCATGCTAAATCTACTTTTTTGGACTTTTACCAATGTATAACGTTGTTCCTCAGCAAAAACAGACCTGGCACATTATTTCACTTCATTCACGCAGTTTTGAATTAATCCTGTTTGCGTTGGTCCCCTCATGTTGACCTCTGCAGCGCTTTGTTTTCTACTTCCTGGACCTCAAAACCCAAACTGTCCTCCATTTTTAAAGCCAATAATCCAATATTGGATCAGTTCTGAGCCGTTCTGTCTCATAGCCTGGACACAGCAACTCCATTGTGCCACTTGCCACATGTTTAAATCAAAGCTAATTGTTATTTTTACCATGCAACTCCCAGTGTTGGGACGCTCCAGGCCAAATCCTAATCAGCCTACAGCCTGAACATCGTGCTATCCTCACAGAGGCATTATTTGAATTTATAAAAAGTAAAATATCAATGCACAGACATCCTAATGGAAGGTTTTAGATAGATAGATAGATAGATAGATAGATACTTATTGATCTCAAAGGAAATTCAGTTTTCTAGCTGCTTGTCACACACATAAAAAGAGACAGATTAAAAAAGTTTAAAAGTCATAAAAAGTACTAGGAAATAAATAAATAGTACACAAACAACTATACAACCATAGCCCCCCCGTAAGCCCCTCCCACATACAGATGAATTATATAGCCTTATCGCTCTGGGCAAGAATGACTTTCTAAGTCTCTGACTGAAGGAGCTCCTCTGCCTCATCACCAGCTCATGCAGGGGGTGGTCCCTGCTGTCCATGCTCTCTGTGATGCCTGTTTTTAACATTTATATGCATGATATGTCTACTTTAAGATCCCTATTCGCCATTGCCTTGACAAGATCCTGGGGTCGTATCACATACAATAAAAAATAAATAAATAAGAAAACATAATTATGACAAATACAACATCATTAAATTTTGTTGCAATATGTCAGAAGAGTCTTTTTAAAACATGTTTTCAATGTTACAAATGTCTGTGGGCAGAGAGTTCCAGGATTTCATTCCATTCCTCTGGACAGAACAGCCTTCTGTCCAGTCTGATTATGAATGGATCGTCTAAATAAAAGTTCCAGAAACAAGACTGCAGGTAATTTCAACAAAATAATCTTCTAACTTAATAACTTAATGACTGGTGCATGCTTTGAATATTGGTGAGGTCTTGGTTCACCTTCTCCCATGTATTCCAAGAGAATTCTGCAGGCGGCCAAACAAAAAGCTTTATTCTCTATTTCAGTAAAGCTGGGTGTTTTTCTGAGGCAACCGTTTCAAAGAGTTGAGTTGAGGTCTGAGATAAACCTCTACATAATGCATGTTTTTAATACTGCAGTAAGAGTCTAAATGTTGCGGCACCAAACAGATCCGTGCATTTCTTAGAAGGAGCTCAATTTCAGGCTCAACACATCAAAGGCATCTCGGAGCCAGAGGGGGTGGGATTTTCATGTCAATATGAACAATTAAACATTCAAAGTGAGTTAAATAGGTTGATCGGGCATAAAGCTTCATACAAATCCTCACCAGTCTCTCCCCACAGAGTGTCGAAGTTATTGATCTGGGCGCGCTCCACCTCCTCCTCGTCTTTCTCAGGCAAATCCAGCAGGTACGACACAATCTGAGGGAAAAACACAACACCGGATTAGTTTGATTAAAATGTGTATAAGCCAAAACATTATGACCAGTGGCATTTTAGTCCAATTTCAAGATGCATTATCTAGTATTGAAGAATCTATGCTGTGATTGTCAGACTTTCCACACCAACTTCTTGAATTGAATTAGTTACTAGACCAGGAGTCTGTAACTTTTTAGATTTGAAGAGCCAATTCTTACTGAAAATAATACATAATTCGTTTTATGAGCTGAATTAGGTTTTAACAAGGACTGACTCGAACTAAAACATGACTTTTTCCACTTCGCGTTTTGTTAGATAGCCACAATAGTGTGATGAAAGCAAGCCCCAAAACGATAGGTTGCATATTCCTGGAGTAGATTATAGCCAAGTCAAAATCTGGACCAAAAATGAAACAATAGAAGCCTAAACCGAGATAAAATTGTGAGTAAAAGTGTGTAAACCAGGTCCTAATAAGGGAATGCAATACAAAAGCAGAGGAAATGTGAATAAATGGATATTAAAACAGAAGGATCCCGTTAGAAAATCAATCTAACTGATATCATTACTACAGTAAAAGCTTGGGATGGAAGGTTTTTTGTGTCATCACATTGTGAATTTTAAATGTCTTTGAACTTTACGTTTTGAATTTTTTAACATTTAAAAAACATTTTTGTCTCCAAACTTGGGCCACTTACATTCAACTTTAAAATATTTGCTTTATTATTTTTCAATACATCAAATTTAACAGTCTTAAATTCAAAGTAAAACAAATGCAAATAGAACAATCACTCAATCAATCAAAAATTCAAGCTCTAAAAATAAACAGTAGAAATTCAGAATGTGAAATTTGCAGTGAACATTTCACAGTGAAGTTCCTGGACATCAAGACCTGAGTAATCGATCCAGAGTGAGTCAACATCCAAAAGGTGAAGGGAATTTGGGTGGAAATGTCTAATTAGATTCTTCATTACTCCTCATTTGTGTAGGTTCTCAGTCGTACAGGAGTTGTCCATCGTAGGCAAAAATTCTTCAGTCTTCATCTGTACTCTGTAGTTGAAATGTAGGACGTTTCGATCTTACTCCAAAGATCGTCATCAGCTACTGAAGGCCTGGAGCACGAAGTGGGTTTATAAAGCTAGTGAACCAGCAGGAGGAGGTTCACTAGCTTTATAAACCCACTTCGTGCTCCAGGCCTTCAGTAGCTGATGACGATCTTTGGAGTAAGATCGAAACGTCCTACATTTCAACTACAGAGTACAGATGAAGACTGAAGAATTTTTGCCTACGATTACTCCTCATATCACCAATACATTTCAGGGGCAACAGCCACATTGTTGGAGACAATGTGGTCACCCAAACGCCAACCACTCTCACATCAAGTGGAGGAAGGTCTAAGGATGTGGGATATACTAAGCGTGTTACTCTAAGCGATTTACTTACTTACAGGACATTAACTCTGGTTGTGACATTTCATTTGTGTGTGACTTATTTTGATCATTCTTCATGTCTGATATTGATTTGTTTTTGTCCATACCGACCTTTGAGATGACTCCTGTTGTGATATTGGGCGTTACAAAAATAAATTGATTGAAATTGATTGATATCTTCTGGTCATGCCCTGAGTTGTCAGCATTTTTGGACAATGTATTCAAATTGATGGACAATGTCTTGGCCTACAACGTCCCCAGGGATCCCAGGATCTATCTGCTGGGCTTGCTACCCAGGGACCAGGGGTCTCATTTATAAAACTGAACGTAGGTACGAACTAAAAGAGTTCGTACGAACAAAACACAAACTTCACGTACGATGAAAAATATTGGGATTTATAAAAGGCTCCGTACGCTCGAGAACACGCAGCTGTACGCAATCTTCTTCTCATTGATCCCAGAACTTTGCGCACATGGCCCTCCTCACAACACGCCG
>OMNZ01110746.1:56463-74454 GCA_900303255.1 Lesueurigobius sanzi
CTAGTCTTAGTTTTTTGCTAATTTCTCTGTAATTCCTGGGCCAATCCACATGAAACAAAAACTGTCACAAAGATCAATGCCTTCTCTGTCAGCACATATGAACTAAGCATCCAGAGCATCCAGAGGAAACAGGAGAACATCCAAAAACCAGCCTCACATAAAACTTTGGTCCCGTACCTTGTAGCTGGAGCTTTTGAGAACGAGATAGCCCTTCTCGATGAGGTCAAAGGTCAGCTTGAGGTACAGGTAGGAGCCCTGACTCAGAGCCTTGAGGTGCGTGCTGAGCTTGCCGAACGTGGTGTTGTCCATCTTGCCGTTGAGGGAGATGTTGTTCTGGATCTCGGGGCTGCTGTGGATCCGGTGGAGGATGTAGCCCTGTAGGTCCTGGTCGATGGCGTCGTTCTCCTCGAAACTGTCCAGGGAGATCCGGTGGAACGGCAGTGGGTTTGTGATCTCCTGCAGGACAAGGAGAGCGCGTTAAGAGCGGCTGACGCGGTAACTCGATAGATGTACAGAAATATTTGAATTTCGTTTAATGTTGTCTTTTTAAGCTACGGATATGAACGGACCGCCAATCTTTGTCTTGGTTATGTGACTGTAAATGGACTAATTTCTTTATTTATCGGGACAGTGTATTTGAAATTAAATTGATAATAATTGATAAGAAAATAAAACTACTTGGTGCAAACAATTACGAATATAAATAGAAGGAAATATTAAACAATACAAACTGGAATATTGAACAATGTAGTCACCTTTAGCACTGGTGGAAAGAGTAATTGTAAAGTAATCGTAGAAATATTAATAGATAAATACACCATTAGTTGGAAATTACCTGTAACGTAGTCCGTACTGTGACCACCAGTTTTAGCCAGTGTGGGAACTTGTTGATAGTTTTCGTGAGAAAGGACACAATGGTATCTCCGTAGTCAGGCTTATGAAACTCTGCTTCGTTTAGGCCGTCTATTAGAACGATTAGGTCTTCATCCGAGCTGATCTTCCTCTCTGAAACAAAAAATATATATAAAAGAATAATGATTTGCTTCAGAAAGGCCACAGATCATAGATATACTTTGTTGACAGTACTTGTTAATTCAGCATTTTGATCTATATCTCTCTTTACATCAAACATTATAGCCAAAATCATGAAAAAACGATGGCACAATGTATTAACTATCCATATTTCTCACATCTATTCAGTGCCTATGACAGTCACCTTTATAAAGTGCATCCAGGGGCTCAAGTATGCCCCTCCTGAACGAGGACAGCGGGTCTTGGACACAGGACCTCAGACTAAGGACACTCTGTAGGTGCGGCTCCCTCAGCAGCGCCTCCCTGTAGGCCACGAGGTGCGGAGAGCGGCAGAGCAGAGCCGCGATGTTGTGGACAAACTCAGGCACCAAACAAGTGTAGGCATTATCCGCCTGGCAATAATGGTACGCCACCACCTGGGGGAGACAGAGAGTGGGGAACGGAAGTGATGTTAGGCCGGTCACTGCCGGTGGGATGAGAAGGTGAAGCTTAGAGAGAGGGCTGGTATCTTCGGTGAGATGATGCTTCAGGCAGCACTCTCCATTTTAGAATACTAGATCAGAGCCATTTATGAATAGGGTTAGTAAAGATTTATGTCTGGCTCTGTCTATTAAACGAATAATTAAGTCTATGCCCATCTCCTTACTAAGTCATTTCCATTTTATTTATACAGAATCTTAAAAAAAAAAAAAAAACAGTGCCAAAAAAGTACATGAAAAATTACAATAAAAGGGAAAACTTTAGATCAGTGGTGCCCAAAGTGGGGCCCGGGGGCCAAATTCGGCCCTCCAAGGGGTTTCATTTGGCCCTCGAGATGGTGCTGAGATTGTATGGAGTATCTACAGTGCAAAAACTAATCCAAAAATAAGTTAGATTTTCTTGGAAGAAGATCATTTGACCTTGATATGAGCAGGTAAATACATTTATCTGTCAAAGGAATAATATCTTTTGTGCTTAGAAATTAGGAAATGCAATTAATTTTACTTGAAATAAGAACAAAAATCTATTTCTTTTGACATTTTTTACTTGGCAAGTCACAATTACTTAGGTGAAATATTATTTCAATTTTTTTGCAGTGTACTTTGATTAATTTGACTGTAGACTATTACTATAGACTATTACTAGTTACGAAAGACACCAAAGCTCAATAGAACAGTTACTAAAGGGTATTTAATCATAGATCTGGATAAATTTGGTCTTTCTTCATGTAAAAACAGTATTGCGTTTGGCCCAATTGCTCACTGATAGTTTTCCATTTCGGCTCTCCATGTAAAATACTTTGGGCAACCCTGCTTTAGATGTTAAGACAGCAGGAGAATAGGAAAAAGGAAGATATTGAGTGATATCAATTTGAAACTGTTGCTGTGTATTACTCACATAAATATGAGGAAAAAATGTATTGTATGTTTTCTGTCATTTTATATTTTGATATACAAATAAGGCATTTTAAGCGTAAGAATGGACAAAATTGCCTATATTTTTGGCGAAATGGTGAAATCTTAATAATGGAAACAGCCATATTTAAATGTGTGGTTTAAGTTTGTTGATATATTAGTAGCAAAGATGTGTCCAGAGGGGATTTTAGATATAGTTATTAGTGAATATATTTGCTAAAAATCTGATTTCGTCTTGTTTTTGGGAGGGTTCAACACAGTAAACCAGCCTAGGTTTGGAGTCTGTAGGAGCTACTAAAGTGGAGATGTTGTGAGAATGTGAGAAAAATGTATTTTGAGAAAACGGCCATTGAAGTTACAATTTGTCACAAAGGTCTATGGAGAAACATTGAATCAGTGCAATAATTACACCCCTTATTGTGATTTATTTGTTTCCAGGTGAAAGTTTAAAATGGTACGACCGCAAATTGACCTAAAACCTGGAAATTTAAGATGCAATCCCTTTAAGACTTGGGACAGACGCAGCCTACTTTTACTTTTAATACATTTGTATTTGCATTTGCGTACGGATTGCACATTTTCTTGATTGGCCTGGCTGTTTGTTTTTCTTTAGTCTGATTCAGTCCACTTTCAGATCCAGTATGTTCTGATTTGATTATTTTTTTTTCCTATTCGTTTTGACGTGAAGGGATCATCATTACTGTTATTTTTTGTTTTTAAATATTCCGCATTTAACAGGCTCTCACTCATTCAGTCTTGATTAGTTCTACATTTGCGCTGGGTTAGCCATGATTACGTCTGATTTTAAACCAATTTTAGACCTGATTTAGCTCTGAATCAACCCTAGTTCAGCTGTGGTTACAAGGTTTGAGGATAGATTAGTCAATTGAAGATGTACTTTGAAATTTGACTCGGCTCCTCGGTACAGAACCACTTTTTTCCCTCCGTGTCTAGTCTCGCTGCGAGTCACCTGGGACGTCTAGTTGCCTTCATGGTGTGCGCTTACAATATAATGGGACATAATACTCCTCGCTCCGCTGTACGGTTTTCTGCGATTAATAATTCATCGCTTCCGGCTGTCGCGAGTCGGAGTGAGCTTACGCATGTGTGAGATGACTGTGGCTCGAAGGAGTCAAGTGTTAAGCTGTTAGATTTCGCACCCATGAACTTGAAACATCAAAATGAATGTTCGTCTGCGTGAGAGCGACGGGTTACAACAAGAGAAAATGGTGACCTTAAATAGATTCATGATTGGTAATGTTGCAGAAAGTGATGCTCAAAGATGGGTCGGGCATAAGGCGCTTCTGGATTGATCAGACCCCCGTACCCATGATTGTCATCGGAAACCCACCGATAATGTATCAGGAATACGAGCGACCGCTGTTGTTATTTTCTTCCACGATTTTTGCCAGATGCTTTGGTGAATAGTCGACAAAGTGTGTTGTTTGTTTAAATCACAAATCTGTTATAGCGCAAGGTGGGCATCTTTTGCCTGTAAAAGAACCATTATTATTTATTTTCTTCATGTTACCTATACTAGCTATGTTGCTTACCAAAGCCCCGGACGTAACATCACAATCGCAAAAATGTTCATTTTAGAAACATTTTTCCCTCAAAAAATGTATCTCGAATTGTTTAATTTTGCCAGACGAGAATGGATCAAAATAGGTGTTCTTTAAAGTTGAAATCTTGCAAAATGAGGACATTTTAAAAGTAAACAATAGTGCTCCCTCCCGCTCTCCCCTCCTGATAGAACCTAAAAGCCCTTCCCCATTTCCTGTAAATATGCTGGCTGTTGGAAAAAAAAGCGTGTGCGGGTTGATTAACAGGCTGCTCAGAGATACAGTGGGGGCGTGGCCTTGCAAGGGGAATGGAAGCTTGTTATGGGAATCACTATTTCTCACTCCTTTGGGGTATTTGCTGGCAGATTAAAATAATGTTTACCACCCACAAATAATGTAGAGTCAAAATGGGGTCTGCCGAATGTTTTGACACATTCTTACATTAGAAAACTAAGCAAATTGCCGGCACTCGAAGCTAGCCGCTACCATGTAGCATGAAACTAACGTTAGCATTGCAGTGTATTGGACCGTTGAACCGCCTCATTTTTTTCTCTAACCCAGTTCTGCCCCCACGCATTTTCATTCTCACTCTTAGAGGGGCTTTTTTCTGTTAGGGTTAAGGTTAGGGTTGGGGACAGGGTAATGGTTATGGTTAAGTTTAGGGTTTGGAAAATGTATTTTATTAAGGTTACAGATGGATGTTCAGGCCTAGTGAAGGTGATTGGAGGCCGTGACAAAAAAATCAAAGATTAATCAAACTGAAATGGTAATTTTTTCGGTCACAGATGAACAAAGGGGCTGGAAACAAAGGGGTGAAAACGGGAATGGGGTTCAATTATTAATGCTCAGAGTTAACAAGATCTAATCGCCTGGCAGGGAATGGCTTTCTGCAGGTTTAAATATTTCATAAGGCTCCCTGGCAAAGTTGTTTTTTCTTTTTTAAACACATCTGCATAATACATCAGGCCGCGGCGAGGAATGCAGATGGCTGAGCGGCAGGGGAGGAGCATAGAGGTGTGACGAAGAACACGAGAAGAATCACGTTTTTACATTTCAAACGGCCCAAAAGTCGATGTTTAACAGTCGACGTCCGCGGCTTTTAACATTTCAAAGCTTAAGACAAAAAATCCAAACGTATCTGCGTGTGTGTTTTGAAGTTTACCACCAGCGGAGCAAGGGGTGGTGGAGCTGAGTGATAACCAGTCGGAGGGAGACAACTTTGGCTCCATTTTCAAAGATTTCAAAGATCGAAGGCACCTGGACCGGGTGGGCACGCTTTGGAAAAAGATTTTTACTAGGCTGGAATGAAAATGATGGCGAGGAAAAGTACAACTGCAGATGGGCCAGTGCTCTCAGATTAGATCGACCATTGGATATGGGGATTAAAGAATATTTGACCCTAATTTGAGTATTTTTGACTAAAAATCTGCGAATGGAATATTTATTTTTCAAGTAAATTGAAATGTATTTGCTCATTTTTAAGTTCAAAAAGATATTTAATCTTATTTTTTTTCTTATTTTAAGATGTTTTTTTTTTGTCATAATATGTGCGAAAAAGACTTATTCCATTGATAGAGCATTTTACTTTCCTCTTCTTCTTTCAAGAAAATTTCAAATTTTTAATATCACATAAACCAATAAGGCAAAAAAAATAATTCCACATGTAATTTATTAGTGATAGTGTTATGAAAACCAATCTAATCTGAACTAATTACACTCCTTATTGTAAAGATCAGGTCATTTAGGTAAAAATACATATGTAAAGAGAGCAAATTGGCCCAAAACCTCTCCTTAAACAACATCTAAGAGTAATTGGAAAGATCACAAATTCGTACCTGAGATGCGAGCCTCCTCATGGCCTCTTCCTGACGTCTCCTCATCTCGGGGGTCCCGGGACAGCTGCCTCCTCCCAGGGTGCCGTGTGAGGGCTGGGGCTGGGTGAGGGGGAGGCCCTCTCCATCTGGACACAAGATGCACACAACATGCAACAAGAAGCTGCCAACGTGCGCCTGAAGATTCAAGTTTGGAGGGTTGCTACAGGCTGCTGTTCCCTGGCAAGTCTGTATTTTGTTTCTATATTTGTCTCAGTATTTACATGTCTGACTCAAATCTCTGGAAGTTAAAAGAGTAAAGACTAAATAATGTATGTAACAAAAGTATCAAGTACATTTAGTGACTATAAAGTAAACTATAACTACATAAAATGTCAAAGTATTCTCCACTGTGCTGTATAAACGTGTGTGACGCTTACGTTTGGGGGAAGCCTGGGGGCTGTCCGACGCGATCTGCCTCATGCGTGTCCCGTGGCAGCTCAGAGCCACCAGTCTGGACATAATGGCGGTTTTCCCGAAGCCGATGTTGCCCACGATGATGACCCCGGGGTTCGAGCCGTTGTTCGGGTGGTTGAGGTACGCGTCTATTTCCTGGAAGAGCCACTCGCGGCCCGTGAACACAGAGTCCATGGTGATACTGGGCACCTCGAACAGCAGCGGCTTTAGGGCGATGTCCTGGGGCCGGTAGGGGGCGAATCGTACTGTTGGGTAAAGAGAAAAGCTACTTGATTTCTACACCAAGTGGTTGAGTGCAAATGAAGAGTTCTTATAGTTGGAATCATAGAAATCATAGAAACGCCTTTAGCTATGCGATTTCACCACATACATATGCCGATCTCCCCCATTCAAACAAAGGGTGAAGCCAGTCTCTATATCAAAGTACGGTGAGGTATGACATGAGATTTCTCGATCATTAAAATATTATAAGAGGAGGTTTAGTGGGTATTGGACGTGTATCCGACCCTCAACAAAGCAGAAAACTTAATTGAAATTACTTAGCATTCAGCTCAGATGCCATTTTTACACTCTATTACTACTACTATTTCAAATCTTAAGTTAAATTTCAAAAGATCTGTTCATTCAGTTATGATTTTTAAAGAGGCTTTGAGATCACACAAATTTGGTTGATGCGTTGACTGAAAACATTCAGATCAGTTCATAAATTGCTATGTTTGATAGCTAATGCTAACGGCTATAGGGAAAATACATTGAACAGGCTAACAAATCCTGAAAAGTACACAGGTGAATAGGGTGACCAGATTTTTCTAATTAAAAACTGGGACAAAATTTTTCTCTTTTTTTTCTTGCGTTTTTTCTCAATTTTTTGTCATTTTTCTCATCTTTTCTTATATATTATTTGTTCTTTTTTTGCAGGTTTTTTTGTAGTTTTTCTCACAATTATTTTTTTTGTTTTTCATAATTTTCATATTTTTATAATTAACATTTTATCGTGATTTTTGGTGATTCATCTCGTCTTTTTTTCCATTTTTCATCATTCTTTTGTATTTCTTCTTCCTTTTTTGTAATTTTTTCATAATTTTCTTCACATTTGTATTACTTTATTTTTCTTTATTTTTTGTATTTTTTCTTTTTTTGTCACATTTTTTGTCTTGGTCAAAAGTCATAAAGTATCAAGTAAATATGCGGCTTTTGGACATGGCACTGGTGAAAAACTGGGGCAACTGGGACAGAGGTTGTGTAAAATTGGGACAAATTAATGGTTTCAGAAAAATTCACAGGGACATGGGACAGAGGGCTCAAAACTGGGACTGTCCCGGGCAGAGGTTACATTAACTGAAAATTCTCTGTCAATGACTAAATATTTTGAGTTTTGACAGAAAATTTTGAAGGATTGAAAATCAAGCCATCGCCATCTTTTGAAAGTTTTATACATGTTTTAACACACACAAAATATATTGCTCACAAATTATATTTAGATTTGCATCCATTTATCCTGTAATCTGTGTTTTCTTACATGTATAATACTAATGAGAAGTTAATTAATGAAGGATAAAAATAGCTTATTTTTTACAACCCTGTCTGTCAAAATGACTGAGAAAAATGATCCCTAGCGAAACCACTGGTCCCGGGTAAACTGGGACGTCTGGTCACCCTACCGGAGTAGCAGTCTTGGTAACTGTCCGTGTCCGTTAGCATTGGAGAGCAATTCTCCGATTTACTGTATGTCTATGGTTGGAATATTGGTTTAGATTGGTTTAGATTAGTGATGGGCTTTAGTGGATCTTAAATGGGAACCTAATCTTTGGAAACTGTTCACTGCAAAGAACCGTTCAAAAGACTGACTCATTCAATGTTACTATCGGCAGAATAATATCCTAAGTGGGTTGTTCTAGCCTCATTATTAAAAGCAATATATAAACATTTTAGTATTTACCACCAAGAAACGCTGCTTTTATATCTATACTCGGCATCTACATACTTAACATACTTACTGTCTTAAAACAAGCACAGTAACAATGATATGGTTTTATAGCTGAGTGCACAGCAAGCCAAACTACAAAGCACAAGGGGTTCCTCCTATCATGTATTTGTAATGTAAATGTTGGTGTATAATCAACCCATTCTCTCATTGAGGAAGCTGCATATGGTACAACTTCAATTAAATTTACTCTATTGCGACCGTCTTCTTTTATTGTAAGCGCTGTGTTGAAGGCAGCCACTCGAGGGAGTCGTTATTAATGCAAAGCCCTCCAGAGGTTTGACATCTTCTCAGCGACGACAATTAAAAAACAATGAAAAACAATGAGGATATAATGAAACTAAAAGGAATTTCAAATGGTGATAAATGATGTGTTTAAAAAAAATGACAGTTTCTTTAGTGTGTTGCCTTCAGCGTTGAGATTTCTTTTTCCCGCCTGGTACTACTGATACTATTTTATTTTTATGGTCTATTAAAAATAAACCACACTCTCGTAGCTTTTGCGGACCACTGCAGCAGCTAAAAGCAGCAGGGCGGCTCTGAGCTGAAAAGGCCACAGCAAAAGAAAAGGATTTAACAGTGTAACTTACGTGACTGGGATTGCCAGGCGTGGGCGTTATTAGCGGAAGCTGCGACAGAAAGCAAAGCAGAGAGAGAGAGACAGTGAGTACATCAATGGAGGAACTAGCATCAAACAGCTAATAGCCAAAACAAACAGGCTGCAGCATTAGTTCAGCAACGGCAAGACACTATTAGGATAAACACTCTTGCAGAATTCTTACTATCTAATGCTACACACATTTGTAGTATTGTGTAGCCCAGTGGTTCTCAATCTTTCATCATTGAAGTCTTCTGTACATGTACTGGGAGACTGTACTGCTGTTTTGAAAGGGAGGTGGTGGAAAAGTCGGATTGTCATGGTGGAAACTTTGGTAATCATCAAAATAGTGATTTTTCAACATTGGTTAATAGCTCTGTCTGTATTGGGCCAAGCCAGATGAAAAAAAACAAAAAAAACTGGCACGATGTTCTGTGTCTTCTCTTTTAGCACAAACGAACTAAGTCCAAATGATTTTCTCATGAAGGTGTTCAAAAGCGGTGTCAATATTCAAAAACATGTGCGTGATTTTGATCAGATGAAAGACTTTCAGCCACAAGAATAATAAACAACAACCAAATAACGATCAGGTTCAACAACTAAATCTAAAATTAATTCAGTCAACTTCGATATTACTGTATTCAAACATACGTATTTAGTCATTTTCTCTGCTTCATGGAGCTTCTCCCGCATGAACAAAGAAGAACACAGACCTGTAGTGAATTTTAATGACATGAGGCTCTTTCAAACTCTTTCTTATGTCACTGAAGTTCATATACTTTTAGTTCCATCCTTTCGTTTATTCAGGAACAATAATTTAGTCTAAAATTATGACGGAAATGAACACTGGAGAAAGCTTTGTTGTTATTTTTCTTACTGTAGTATCCGCCATAATGTTAGACAGAGGACCTTCAGTATCACTGTGAGAGCGGGTCGATCACTAATTGAAATCCTTTAAATTATAGTAACTCTAGTCTTCAGGAAGTCTGCAGAAGGAGTGTGGGGGAGTGTAGGGGGGAGGGCCCACACTTTTGGGAGAATCTAATTGGGTCCATTGCGCCAGGCGAGATCAATCCAACCTATGAAAGTAATTTGATCGGTATCCAACGGTAATATGAGTCCTGGACCGCAGACTACAGACACCGGGCTTATTCTTGTCGCTTATGTTCATTACGGCTCGTTTATGATTCATGAGTTTGGACTAGAATAATTCAATGTGATAAAACACACTATGTGTGATATAAAACAGATGTGTCAATGTCAGTTTAATGAAGAGCTATACATAATTTATAAGCATCTTATTGATGTTCAGAGATATAGAAAAATCAATTTGCTGTTTTAATATTCCACCGAAGCAGTTTAGATCTGATGTGTTTTTATGGTTTTGTTGATCATTGTCTTCCTGGGGTGGCTACAGCTCATTTTCTAATTGATTCTATACCTTTCATTTAGGCTAGAATGTATTTCGGCATAAAGAGAACGTAGGCTAATACTTGCTTGTCATGCTACTAAAATACTAAGGACAAAACCTGATACTCGGTACAGATTTGGAGACTAAATACCGCATAAATGGACTATTACTACTAATGGTATATTGATGGTGCAGCCAGTAGTTGAGTGGTTAAGGTAACAATTGTGATATATTAGACTAAAACAGACTTGGTTTCTTGTATCGCAGACTTTAAAGGTACACTGTGTAACATTTTGAATTAAACTGTTGCCAGCAATACAAAACATGCTCCTAATGACCAGATAAATTACCAAAATGTGGGTAATCAAAGAATGGATTTGGATGAGGACCTTCCCTATTTAAAGCTCATATTTGGCTGCCTTTGATCAACATTTCCATGGAGACGTCCCCGCTCCCAGTGAAGTTACAAGTCAGGTCTTAGGAGAGGTGAGTCACTCTCAGTGAAGACACATGTTTGTTCAAGAGAAAAACAGAAAAAGAACCAAGGCACTCCTCCAATACTACAATTATCTAATTACATTTTATAAGAAGCCTTTATTGTACTGGGCTGATTTATTTTTTATTGTTTATTTGGTTGGGACAGTGCATGTTAATGAACACACATGAGAACCATGCATGTAAACACACCACTCCGGATTGTAGCCTTGGGCTAATTTCCATCCGTTGTCCCACACTCGTACACACAAACACACTCTCATTCATCCTGATCTATTGTACATGGTTTTAGTGGTAGGGGAAACCGGAGCACCCAGAGGAAACCTACACAGAAAGGCCCCATCCTGGCCCGGGATCGAACCCAGGACCTTCTAGCTGTGAAGCACGAGCGCGAACCACTGTACTACCGTGCCGCCCTCATATAAAAATCTTTTTAAACATGTTGCTGGTTTTTTCCACGCGTATCGGCTCCAACAATAATCTCTTGGGTGATGTCACTTAATTGTGATGGTGTGTCCTCACTCCCTCAGGTCACCAGATGTTCTGAGTTCCCAATCACACCAGGTGTCCTGGTTTCCTAATCCCTTCTCCATAAAAGGCAAGATGTAGTCGCTGCTCCTCACTTCTTGAGAAAGGCTTTGTTGAAGCTGATACGCGTGGAAGAAACCAGCAACATGTTTTTTTTAAAAGATTTTAATATGTATCAGCCCAGTACAATAAAGGCTTTTTAGAAAATGTAAATAGAGAATTGTAGTTGTGGGAGGAGTACCTTTGTTTATTGTTTTCCTCCCCCCCAAAAAAACTACTTTTGTGGTACTGACTTCCTGAGCACTATATGTCTAGTTTCTCTCACACATAGGTATGTGTAGGTATTTTTCAATGATAAAAAAATATCTGGAATAAAATAACTGCTTGCATTTCATTCTATTTATTGAGTGAAATGTTACGCACCGCAGTGTACCTTTTAATACTGATACATTTAAACCAATTGTAATTTGAAGAGTCCAGTCGCCCAGTGTAATAAATGTAATATAATATGTTTTGTTGTGAGTGTCTGATGAATTGTTTTATTGATGTGTCTTGATTTTACTGTTATTGGGCCTCTGTGATTCCTTCTGCAAACAAACTCACCCAAGGCACTAATAAAGAAATGTAGAACCTTGTAAAACTGCGTAGGGATATTATCAGACTGTGCAGAGTTTTGTGATTTGGCAAAAATCCTAACTTAAAGCACGTTCATTGACTGCGGCACATTAGAGCAAAGCGTCTCCACATTGCCCTGACAATGTAAAGATGCTTTGCTCTAATGTTATTCTAGCAAAGCATTGTGGGTAAATGAGTCCAGTGCGCTGATTAAGACCACTGCTCCATTACATAACGATATGATCGGGCCTCGTAATGTATTCTTACACCACAGTGCTTTCCAAAATGCTGCTGCAAGCTTTTCAAATATAACAGCCAAATGAAAACCAGAATGGTTATGCTGAGAATATTACTCCTTATGCAATCGTACAGAAACCGATTTCTAAAAAATACAGGAGGAGGGTGAGAACAAGAGTATAAAGCCAATGCTGCATTTTACTGCATTGAGCTTTGCGCCAACTCCAGCTCAATGTAATAAAAGACACTTGATCCATATTCCCAGGTTGGATTATTTTATGCTGACTCAGAAGAACGCATCGACACGGAGAGGAAGGCAGAGGCCGAAAGAGGTAACTCTAGCATGGAACACATTTAGGGAAAATAATGGGTCCGGGTCAACATGAAGGAAGGTTATTCAGGGGCCGGTGAAGTCACAACAATAGAACATTAAAGGCCTTTCTTTCTATTTCGTTGTACAACTGGATCCCAATTAGCTGACAATTCTTTAACAGCAACTCTTCCTGGAGTCCTCACGTGCGCTTTGTCGCCCAATGGAGCTGGAAAAGCGCTATATAGTGTAAAAGCGGAGTTACATTTCTTCGTTCAACCAGCCATGTGAAGTTATTGTACCTGATTTTTTGGCTCTCATTGGGCCTCATTCATGACGCACAAATTTGTTCTTACCCGAACACGCAACTTTAGAGTGACGGTGTAGGCTTATAGCGGCAATTGAGTGCATAGGTGTGGGCTCACAGTACAGCGCGGGACATTGCTGGAGCATGTAGGGGGTGGAAAATATAATATATATATTTTTTTTATTTTAACTTCCATAGAGTCCCTTTAAGGACATTTTTGACATTCACAAAATTTGTTCTTAGCTGAAAGAGTTCTTCTGGAAGAACAAATCCTAAGAACAGGAGGACTCTTATGCACAGAAAATCTGCAGTTTTCGAATATTATCACAGTCAAAAAGGAACCAAAAATTCTTGGTCTCTTTCTCAGACATTTTTCTAAAAAATATTTCAATTAAAAATATATTTTATGAGAGAATGAAAGTGATCAGAGGTAGTATAAAGCAGTATAGTTAATGTGTAAATCAGTCTTTCACAGCTGAGGGCTGAAGCTCGTTAGTTGCTGCTGAGTCACACCTGTCGTAATCAGAGTACTGCCTCGTGCTCTTGTCATGCCCATATATGGAAGTTTAGAGGGCGTATTTTTGTATTTACATAGTCAATATACTGTAAATGTTCTGATAATGAGGGGAGTGGTGTTCTTAGGGTGTATTCAGACCTGCACTGTTTGGTCCACTTTAAACGGATCAGAGTTCATTTCCAACGCTGGTCCAGACCTTTCCTGCAGGTGTGAATACAAACAAACGAATTCTGGTGCGGATCAGAAACCGGACCGAGACCCACTTTTTCAGGTGGTCTCGGCCAAACAGACTCTGGTGCGGTTCGCTTCAGGTGTGAATACAAACAGTCTCGATCCAAACCAACTCCAGGCTACATGCGCCTTTTTGGACTTAAGCCACCGTAGGAAACATTAGCCGCTGCTAACGCTAATACTATGCTACAAACATTGCGGCCGTGTTCAGCATGTTTAAGGAGAAAATGAAGGAGCGGGGCTTCGCATCAAAGTGAAAAAACTTCGCCAAACTTATATGAAGGTACGAGGCTCATTAAAGAAGAGTGTGGGTTTGGAGAGGAAAAAGACCTGGTTTGATCAGCCCTAGTCATTTCTGTCCAATGGGAGCACCGATCATCACACACGTGGATGTGTTTACAAAATATAGTTCAAAAAATAAAGTTTTCTAATCAGATGCATAGTGTCTACAATTTACTGAAGGAGAACAAAACCAATTTTATTCAACAACAAGAAAAAATATCAGTCATTCGAGCATACTTCATCTCGTCTTATCAAGTTTTGAAAAATATTTTTATATAAAATTGCGTTGAAATCAATCGGTTCTCCCAAATGGGTACACGGGCGGAGTAATCAACTGCGTGCCACGAAGCCCAAAGTGGAGACACCGCTTGGCTCCGCGACAAGAACAAAACATTAAAAAATGTTGAGTCAGGAGCAGCTGTGATATCGTCTTTGAGTACTACTACAGGAACAGAAGGCAAAACAACACATCCACGGCGTTTTAAGTGGCACTAATCCAATTATCTCAAGGCCAAATGTGCCGCCTCATCCACGTGGGATCACTCAACTCTCACTTGCACTCTCAGGCACCAAATGGTCTCCGCCGCTGGGCGCGCACCACCGCTCTGCTGCGTCAGGTGCTCCAGGAAAAAGATACGGCAGGCATGTTTGAAACCAGCTGAGAGATGTTTTTGCAGGGGTAGCAGATAAACATTTTTGTCTGTTATTGTTTGTGCAGCGGCTTCAACTGCTTCACTGGTCAAGCTTATGATGATTATGATCTTAGCAAACATTCCAATTCTTCAGAGGGATGAGTTTAGATTCATGTTTCACAACTTTCAGGGTCTGTCACTATAATACTAAAACAACTTGCCTGTTAATTATGGAGCAAAAAAGGAGGACAAAACCAATACTGGTATTCTAACGTTCTGACCACGTGTCTAATAAGCTGCTCTACATCAAGACACTGTGGTGCACGGCATATACAGTACTGTAAACCCTTTTGTAGCCAAACCAGCAATAACAATTTGAATTTTTTGTTGGAGCACTGACCACTGCATTGCAGAATGAAAACACCGGAGTAGAGCTGTCGTAAGAGATGCTCTTACTCAGACATCCCTCTAACACAATTTGACCTTTATTTTAACACATCAACTTAGAGAACAAAGTGTCCACTTTCAGACTAAGACCTGGATACTCTGAGGTCCTTTGATAATAAAGTGATCCATGTTGTTAAGTTCATTGGTTATGATAACCAATGATGACTGCAGAATCTACGGGTCAGTTCCAGTCGACTGAGGAACAGTTTCGTACACAGGGCCATCAGGAAGCTGAACTCCCTCCCCTCTTTCCCCTCCCCCGCTCCACAATCAAGGATGAGAGAAACATAATTTCGAACCATTCACATGGTTTGACAAATAAAGAATCTTGAATGTTCTGCCTAATGGAGGTCAACAATCCAACAGTCCAAGCTCCGGCTCCTTCTCTCTCTGTCTCTCTCTGAGTAGGTAAGTAAAGCTTAAATAAAGAAAAAAAACATATTATTGTTCTTAACATTTTAAAAAATAAATCACAACTCATTTGAAATTCTTTTTAGTACACAATTGCTTGTTCTATTAGCAGATAATTTGGCTTACCTACTCAAATCTAGAGCAATTTACTTATTTCTAGATCATGTTTTGCAGTGTCAGTCTTCCTCACCCTCTCCTTGCTCCATGCTCACTCTCTCCCTCTCTCTCTCTCTCTCTCTCTTTCCCTCCCTCCCTCGTTCTCGCCATCTCTCTCCATCTCCCTCGCTCTCCGTGGGAAGCAGCGTATGCGCAGACCCCTCCTGTCGTCCCGGCACAAACAGTCTCAGGCCAGACGGAGGGAGACGTTTTAATTATTCACCAGGTAAGAGAGATGACTCACGGTGGCTGTACACGCTGATGATGAAGCAGGCATTAAACGTGAGGAGAGAGGGGTGGAGACTGTGGGACGGAGGAGTAGATGGAGCGCGACAGGGATAAACAGGCGACGGCGAGAGGAGCGCAAGTTCAGGGAAAGAGGCTACGGGTTATTTGAGGTCCCCTGACCCAGACAGGCATATTAAAATTCAACTAGTCTTCTCTATTATAGATGTAAAGTTATGGCTAGCGTACAAAATATACAGCAAGGGTTACATATTCAAGACCAAAGTGTGAATGAATTAAATTTGTATGTTTTTATGTAAAAAGCAAGAAAGTTACAAAGACTCTGCTGTGAATAACTAGGCAAAGGTGCAGCAACATCTACACTGCTTGGTTTTGAAAATGAAATTGATTTTTGAACACTAGTAATTTTGCTCTGGGTCTGACTGGATGTTGCCTGCTACATTATATCCAATAATGCTTTTAATTACTCTTAAATAGAAACACAGCATATCCTCTTTGGTGTTGATCAAGAGAAAGCTATAGTGGCCTCAGTCGGCTGTGCACCTCCACCTCAAAGCCACCAATCACTCATTTGAGGACAGTGAAGTTAAGATTTTAGCAAATGAAAATAGATGGTTTGAGCAGGGAGTGAAAGAAGCTAAGAAAATCGGGAGGTGAGAGCAGCGAAAAGCGAAGGAAAAAGGCACAGCAGGAGTCATTTCCTGGTCCGTGGCTTGGTGAAACTAAACATTGTAAAGGATGAGTTTGTTCATTTTTCTACTTTAACATGGTAGCTATGATCTTTAGGTACAAAACTACACAGAAATCTCAAAATTGCACACCCCACGAAAAATCTAGGGTTTCACCTGCAGTGTCTCACCTTCAAAAAACTATTAAAAACACTTGCTCCACTGGGCAGACTTTTAAACTTACTTAGTACCCACTCTTATCATGGGCAAATGTATACTATTACTTATTTCTAGATTACTGTTTGCAGTGTTTAACAGGCTTTTTCTGTAGGTAAAGATTGAAAAAATAAAGTTCCCTGGGAAAGGGTTATGACCCACGGAGAGATCTATGACCCCCTTTTCGGTCCTAACCCAGCAATTGAGAACAACCATCTACTGTATAGCTTTAAAACCAGTTTTAAAACTACCATATTGGTTGTTTACATCCACTTCTTCTACATCAATGGCCTTTGAAACACATCCGGCCTTCCAAGTTAACTTTGTGTACACTGGCTACTTGCAGCGTCGTTATCATTGTGGGCCGTTGTTGATTGTTTTTCATATTGGCTCTGGATATAGATCTTGGACGGGCTGAAGTAGACTGCTGTGGATGTGTTAAGTCAGGTGTGAGCCAGTTGCCAGGTGCAGCTCTCGCTCCCTCCCTCTCTCGCTGTTATTTGATGGTAGATTTCAGGCCGCTGCTGTTTTAAGGCGAGTGACTCAGACAGTAATGGACCTTCTTGCGCCCCTGCCTGCCTACCTCCAAGATTTACCACCCACTATAAGTCTTCTCTACTGCAAACTCACGCGGAACTGTGCGCACTCAATACAGCTTGCTTATCTCCACTTTCTACCATTTTCTCTTAGTCCTTCCCCCTGTCCCAGAGTTCCCCCGAAGCTGCCCAAAGTAGCCTCAACTTTATGATTTTTGGTGTGCAGCTAAGGCGAGACACTCCAGGTGAATAGGTAAAAAGAATGTATTGGAAGTTTTCTGAAATGCTGGTATATTAGGCATACAGTAAATATTACTAAATCTAAATAATGGATAGAGCCAGGTTTAAATTTATGGTTTTATTTTGTTGATACATTAGTTGCCAAGATTTGTTCAGAAGGGATTTTGGATATTTTGTTTAGTTTTTGAATAAGCTGTTATTAGGGGAAAAATCTGTAAAAATTAAAATTTTGTCTTGTTTTGGGGTTAAAAACTCAATAAATCAAGCCAGGAATTAAATATTGAAAAATCACTATGAACAAACCTTCAAAATATTGTTAAATACAAGACTGGAAAGTTTGGAGTCTGTAGGAGCTACTAAAGTGGTTATATATAGTTCTATGGAGAAATGTTGAATCAGTGCAATAATTACACTCCTTATTGGAAATATTAGGTCATTCATTTGTTTCCAGGTGAAAGTCTATTATGTTAACCTCTTAAGCCCTAACGTTCCCATTTTTGGGGACATGCCACTTTTAGAGACAATCCTTTATTTTAGTCTGTTTTAAAAAATGTGTTCACAAAAAAAAAGTGTATTTTTTGGGGGGGAACTGTATTTTATGACCAAATATATACTGCACTGCAAAAATTGATATCTTCATAAGTAAAA